>WUAP02130877.1:0-13887 GCA_015163945.2 Stichodactyla helianthus | reverse complement strand
AACGAATAATGACGTCATTTTGGTAGAGGATTTTAACTATTTTCGTAATTTCAGCAATCAGCCCCCCCCCCCCCCCCCTTGAAAAATCCGGGATCCGCCCCTGCCAGCTGTTGGGGTTTTGTGCACCTGTGACTCTGCAGGCACACAATATCCCAATGGCTGGGGATGTAACATCCCAAGCAGTTGGCATGTCACACATGCTGCTAATGTGGTCAGTACAACAATTGTTTCAATTGAAGGAAACTCCAACCAGGAATTAAGATATTTGACTTGTGTATCAGGGACTGTTTATCTTTTATGGGCATGGGGGAGAGGGTTGGTGGAGTGGGTCACCCTAAGAAAATTGTGTCTAAGTGTGTGTGCTGAGGGGGGAGTAGTCAGCCAAAAATTTTGAACATTGTGGACTCGCACTCCCAAAAACTATATGTAGGGGTGGGCAGGTTAATAATATGTAAATGAAGAGGGGAGTCATGTAAGTAATGTATACAATATGAGTGGCCATGCTGTATTCAGCTTTAAAGTTTATGCAAATCAGGACGATACTGTATGAGATATACAAGCTTGTCCATGCTTATGATTTTCTATTGTTTTTGCCTCATTAATTATTCATTAGTATTATAAATATTCATAGACAGATTCCAGGAAAAATGACAGGAAAACATGGATTTATTTCATTAAAAAGAGAAGGTATTTTACAGGAATCCTTTATCATTTCTCGTTTTCGTATGTTTCAACTATCTGATGAACAGTATGCTCCAAATTGGCGTGTGAAGTAAAAATGTCAAGGCATTGATCATGCACACTCATTTTATTTTCATTCCACAAGATTTAAAACAAAAATATAGTTCTGTCTGTTAACTTTAATTTGTAGATTTTAGATCTCTCAGAAACATTATGGTTGAACATTACTGTTTTAAGATAACTCTGTTTCCAGCCTAAATACATGTTTAGAGCAAATGTTACAAATCTAAGTAGCAGAGTTTAAGGATTAGAAGATTAGTAATAATTTGTAAAACAAAATTCAAGGGCATTTTGATTCAAGGAAACATGCCTTTTTTAAAAATTCTTTAGACTACCAGTTTGATACAAGAATACCATACATGTCTAGGATTGCAAAATACACTTATTACAGTTAGTCTCGATGGTAAAATTGTATAGACCCCTTGCAGCACATAAGAATGCAGCTGAATCTGGGTAATACACTACTGGCTGAAGGACATCATGGATTGGCTAAGAGAACAAAACAAACATATTAAAACAAAAGGAATCAACTTGCCTTTTGTTTTGATGTCTTTTGTATTCTTCTCTTAGCCAATCCATGACAGCCGGTAGTGGGCGACCCCTGAATCTGGTGGACAAAACAATGGATTCTAGTTCTCAAGAGGAAAAGTCTTGTTTTGTCTCCCAGATTGAGCTGCTCTGATGACATGTGCAAGGGGTCTATAGTACAGGGATTAAATGTTATACTTAGTCTCATTCTTTATCAAAGTTAGTTTATTTACACAGGAAGGCTAAGTATGTTTCAATTCTTATTATCATTGAATAGATTAAGAATGTCTTATTTCAAGCATATTTTTGTAACTTTGGTTTTATTTAATCTACTGGTCCTAATAGTAATTACTGTATATTAGGTGGTTTGCAATCATTCCCTAAAGAATAAAATAACAAAAGACATGGCAGCCATCTTGATGTAATAAGAGAATTCATTGAAAATCTTTTGCAAAGTTCAACCAACATGACTGCTATGATGCCACATGAAAACTAACAATCCTTGCTGCAAGACTTTTCTTAAGAACATACTTTATTACATTTTTTGGCAATCAAAATTCATGAACTTTTCAATTCTAGTGTCATGAGTCACTTACATTTTGCAGAATCCTGCATACTTTAGTGTACCCTGAGATCCCAAGGCTATTTATTTTGCACTGGCATTCATTGTCTAAGACAGGAAGCTAAGTCACCTCTGGTACTCATTCTAACAATCCTGAAGAGCCAAATAAAAACTCTGGAATCCTAGGGTAATATAAGTGCTTTTGGAAAAAATAAGATAAAATAAAAGAAAATTATAATAAAGTTGGAAGGAGAGGAGGAAACATGTTTGTTTCCCTTTCTGTCCATTCCCATTGCAGATGAATTTATAAAGATGCAAATCTATGAGACCAGAGATATCAATTTTATAATAAGTCCCTTTTCGATTTGCACTGGGTATTCCGATCCCATCATATAATTTTCTGTACTACTTAATACTTATAAATTGATAATACAAACTAGTAATCTTACTTTAATATTATTAACAGTATTCAATCAGCAAGGCTGACAACTGCTTTGACAGCAGCATCATCCATGTCGTGAGCAGCAATCAATGGCAGACCACTTTCTTCCAGAAGATGTTGAGCTTTATCAACATTATTACCTGAAATGTGTTTAAAAGTCAAATTAATAATTTGTAGGCCTCAGAAGCAGTTCCATAAAGATATTGGTCAATAAACATTTGATCGCAGCTTCTCAAACTCAAGGATAATTAATAAGAAAATAGAGTAAATCAGTACTGTTACATAGGTTTAGATGTGATCTTAATAAGCATAAAATTTAGCCAACTTTCACTTTCATTTTCTCCTACTATAAACTAGAGTGTTTCAACATCTATCTAAACCCCTTGAAGCCAGTTAAAAAAAACTTGGCTGTGCCTTGTTTTATCAACCCAGTTTTCGGTGTTAATGGATATCTTCCCCATGTTTGATCTATTACATACATCAAGGTGATACATATAGTTTGGATAATCCTTTGAAGCTAAAATAGCAGCTGTATTGCTGCTATGATCGAATGCTTTGTGCTTGAACAGTGACCAGTGAAAATGGGAAAGGAAAACAACGTTACCATATGTAACAAAACATTACACAAAAAAATAACAAAGCTAATTGAAAAGCCCCAGGGAAAAAAATTAAGTTATTCATCATTAAATTTACCTTCTAAGCGAACTACTATTGGAACATCAAGCTTGAGTTTTTCATAAGCAGATATAATTCCACTGGCAACTACAGCACAATCGACAATACCAGCGAATATATTGACTAAGATAACTCGAACCTAAAAAGAAATATTAAATCCCTATTACTGAAATATAATAACAAGCCTCACTGTACATGAACATGCTTCATTGAGGAAATCCAGTTTCCATGTTTAATATTGATCTGTTCATACATCCAGGGTTTCCACATGTTGTATGTTGCATATTAAGACCACAATGTATCGAAAATCATACACTGTATGTAAATGATGACGAAAATATGCCTGCTCCATATTGCAAAGAGTTGCACTGAAGATTTATTTGATTCAAATTGCCAATATTGCAGTTCGGCCTCAGTATGTAACATGCAACATGCCACAAAACTTCAGCAATCTTTTTTGAAATAGCTGAATTTATACAGTGTATAAATTTAGTTGTACAAACCCTTGGATCCTGGCTAACAATCTTGAATGCATGTAATACACCTTCCTCCTGCACACCACCACCAAGGTCAAGGAAGTTAGATGGTTCACCTTCATGTAGTTTGATGATATCCATGGTTGCCATTGCCAAACCAGCACCGTTCACTAATACGACAGGTATACCATAGCAATGTTATAAAATAATTCTCATAATTTTGTTCACAGCATGCAAGCTGCTGACTTCATTGGGCACAAAACAGGATATACACCTATTTAAAAATATATTGTCCTTGCCAAAAGCAACAAGCAACACAACCGAGACCAAAGCATACATCTGTGCAGGGCGGATCCAGGAATTTTTTCAGGGAGGGGTGCACCATTTATGTTTGGGACTTGAGCATCAAAAATAGATAATAATAAAGGCATAATTGACCGTAAATTGCTCATCTCAGGGGGGTGCACACCCCCTGCTCCTCATAGCTGGATCCGCCACTGCTGTGGGCATTTTTAGTTGATTATGTTGGGAATCACAGCAGCCTACCAATTGTAAAAAGACTAAAAGGATTGCACCTACATGGATGAATTACTGCCTTAGGGACTTGGCTTGTTTCTCTTGGCTGCCACAACATTTTTTTGAAATAGGTGTATATTAAGTTCAAGGATTCCAAAGTAAACCCCTATTTCTTAAAAAGGTTCTCTTTGCATTTACTGGCTCAAAACTTCCCTGACTTTTGGCACCTTTTTATAATTTCCCAACCATATACATGACTTTGAAAAATTTCTAGATTTCCCTGACTTTTCAAGATCAGTGGGAGGAGATATTGAATGCTTATCAACTTCTTAATTCCAATTCAATCTGGTTTCAAATGCTTTAAGCCTTGGGATCACAAGATTGAATAACAATTCCTATACTGGTATGTTTTGAAAGCCACTCAAAAAGTTCAAGCATCTCATAATGAAAATTGTTAAAAGGTTTTGTAAGGTACACATGTGATAATACCTAAGCAAGCAATGTTACCATCCATTCCAATGTAGTTCAAATCATGTTCTGCAGCCTGTACTTCACGAGGATCAGTTTCAGTATTGTCTTCAAGAGCAAAGATTTCTTTTTGACGGAACCTTGCATTGTCATCAAAGTTGAACTTTGCATCAAAACACACAACTAGGGGAGAGAGAGAAAAATCCCAATTAATTACACAGATAGGTCTGGTTAAGTAAAGAAAGGCAGCTTAAAGAATCCTAGTCAACCACTGATGCATTTAGCACTGAAGATAGCCAATCCTAAGTCAATCCACCATTTTCTCTGCCAGGTAAAATGGTGGCCCTGGAGATAAAGCTGTTTGAATCCATTTTTACTGATATTGTTTTTCATACTGAGGCTTTTACACCCATGAGAATATATTCATACATTATCAGGTCATCTTTTAACATAGATATTTTATAGTTTAGCAGCAAAACTAAGGTATGTAAACAATAATATAGGTGCACAATATACTGTGGTTGATTAGGATTTTTTAATGTAAAATATTCACTGATATACCTTTTCCATCTGGAGTTAACCCAAAAGGGTTTATTTCTACTTGTGTTGCATCAACTTTTAAGAATAAATCATACAACCTCTTGATTTGTTCTGTTGCCTAGGGAAACAGAAAAATCAGGAACAATTAAAGTAGTCAGAAGTCTTAATAGTTTTTTAAGTCTATGAGTGCTTACCTGTTCTTGAAAATCTCCAGTAAATTCCAGCTTCCCAGCCAACCATCTGGCATCTTTATCGGTCAGTCCCTTCATAATGTCAACAGGAACCTTAAAAACAAACACATATAAAGTGATTAGAGCAGTTGTCAGTTTTACTCCAATGAAGGGTGAAAGCTCAAAATGTCAGTAAAGTTATATTTCTCTCTTTTCATGGTGTTACAGATTTTCTTTTATTGGTTTTTAGTTTTAATTATGAGTGAAAAAATATAATACTGCCTTACAGTGCATACATAGTACTCAACTGTATGCTAGAACACTGAAATGGCTTCCCATTTTTCCCTCTGTGAATTGTCCAGTATGATGCAAAGTTATGGTTGTGGTAAAGTAAGGTACAGCAACAGTATGGCTACTAATTTGTTTCCCACTCCTATGAAATTCACTCTATTACACAAAAATTTATCTCATGGTCATTGGCTCTCAAGTTACAATTCACCCACTGCTTTGCTTCTGAGTGGTTAACCAGTTATTGCATTTACAATTTGATTTACAGTATCTACTTGTTATAGTACCTTGTATATGTATTCAGGTGTTTCCTTGGCAACCTCCTCGATATCCACACCTCCTTTAGGGCTACCAACTATGACTGGACCATTGAATTCTCTGTCCATCAAAATGGCAAGATATGTCTCTTTGTCAATATCATAGGCTTCTGCAACCATAACCTAGTAAAAGACCATATCAATATTGGTATTCAATAATATTTATGACCACCTATATCTACCTACATCTTTAAGTTACAGTAATGTTTGTACCACACCTGAAAAAAAAAATATCTAACCTTGAAACAACCTCTGGGCTGATCTAAGTCAGGGCACAGCTCACTCACAGTTTGAATTTGAATTTAGCATGTTGGCTTTTTCATGGCCAATTTACTATTATGTCACACATGTCACTCATTATCATACCTTTAATTATAGCATGGACTAGAAATAATGGAAAGTTATCACACTTATAAATTTGGAGAAATTAATTTCCAACTTCACTGGGATTTGAACCCATGACCTTTGGATTTGTACCACCGACACTCTACCTGAGCTACAGGTCAGACTTGGAGCAGGCTGGGGTGAAATAGATGTTAGGTCCCGGTAATTGAATTGAAATGAAATGAACATGTGGATCGTGTGGCACTATGAAATAAGTGGACTAGAAATAATGGAAAGTTATAGTGCTTAGAAAGGAATAACCTCCTTATTTCATAGTGCCAAGTGATCCACATATTCATTAAATTTATAATTATAGCAGTTTATTTGGTGAATTTTTAGGTATCATGTATTTATAGTACATGTACCTTTCTAACAGGAACACCCTCCTTTGGTGTTTGCTTTGTGACCAAGTTGTATCCAAGCATTTGTTTAGTTAGTTCTCCAATGTTTTCTGGGCTGTAAATCATAAATGATAGATAGGGTCAGACCATGCAACACTGTAAAGTTTTCAAAGCACAAATAAAATACCTACTCAAACTGAGAGACACTAAAGTTCATACTTGCAAAAATGTAGAGTGATTGCAAT
Organism: Stichodactyla helianthus; assembly: GCA_015163945.2. Taxonomy (NCBI): domain Eukaryota; kingdom Metazoa; phylum Cnidaria; class Anthozoa; order Actiniaria; family Stichodactylidae; genus Stichodactyla; species Stichodactyla helianthus. The sequence goes on along the minus strand of WUAP02130877.1, from coordinate 7,194 downwards.
AAACCTGTGAAACAAAATCTAATAGTCAATGCCTAATATTCAAATCCCAACAAAAGAAAATGATATGTAGAATTACTGTCTACTAACCTCTATTATACTTAGTCTAATAACTATTTCACAGATTAATTGGAATCACTCTAGCTTAACAACAATAATAGCAACTTGAAGGAAAACTTTAAAGAAATCTGCTTTGACTATGACTAAGTAAAATATCAGTCAACAAGTGGACTTTTGTCATACTTACTCTTTTGTTAAGTGTACACCACCCTTGAGGCCACTGTTGAATGTTCCTTTACCACGACCTCCAGCAAGGATCTGTGCTTTCACTACATACTCAGCAGCATCTAAAAATGACATCAATAAGAAATGAGTAACAGAAATAAGCTATTAAATTCTGAGTTGGAAAAAAACTTACTGTACGAATTCACTGGTCAAAAGTAATGTAAAATACACTGAAAGGGAGAGGGAGGCTTACTTACTCAGTTCTTTGGAAAGCTTGACTGATTCTTCAGCATTCTCACTGACGATGAATCTCTGAACATGAAGGCCATTGTCTTGCATGATTTTCTTGCTCTGATACTCATGGAGATTGAGCCATCGAACTGGGAGAATGCTGACAGGTGAAACCTATAAGGAATATATAATTCATGGTAACCTTGGATACTCTATATATGGCACTACATGTAGCTCCCTTAAATCTCTACTCAATAGGGGATTTAGTGACATTTACATGAAAGGGGCCTATTAGGTACATGTGTACATGCTGTGAGGAAAGGGGGAAGAGACAGAGATGACTTTTTGACATTAGCACAAAGAGATAAAGTGATAAAGATTTTGCATGACTGTGAAAAGCTCACAGCATGAACACGTTTGTGACACAGTCAAGGCACAGCAAGGCATGTCATTTTTTTAGAAAACATCCTTGATTATGCCACAAGCTTTTGACAGTCATATGAAATCTACTCTATGGTTAAGGTTAGACCAGAAGAATTTTACTATGAAAAGATCAACATACAGCAAGCATGCATTTTTAATGCACCTATCAAAGTTCATCCCGAGGTGAGGGAGTGCACACAAGATGGCAATTTGAAAGTGTCAGGGGTTCCTTCAGTCAGACATTTGATCATTTTGTGGGGTCCCGAGGGTTGAGACATTTGATCAGTCCAGCAAACCTGCATTACATATGCTTTTTGCAATTGGTGCTTCAACGTTGATTTATAAACAGCTAAGTATTCTCCTCAAGGGTGGGGTGTTTGAGTTCATTTGATCTGTGCTTGTTTCCCCACCCTTGCGTTTTTGAAAAAAAATTTTTAGCTCTCAATCAAAACCCCCCCTCGCCCCCACACTCCCCCCTCGGGGTTTACTTTGATAGGTGCATAACTTTTAAGTTTATAAAAGAGCATGAAAGTTGCAAAACACACATAAAAATTATAATATTGTACATAAGTTTATCTAATGATCTGATGGGTAATTATTATGCATAGCTCGTCAAAGATCGCCAAGATCAAAGACCACTAAAAGCAGTTTAGTAATCGTACTTAGATTAGTTGATCAATTAATCTGTCCACATCACACCAAACATGAATGCCACGTCTACAAAAAATGTAACAAAACACCATCTCATTTCCAAAACCCATCTCGATCACGTCATACCTACTCATCCAACAACCTACCTGTTTCGATCTTAGGATGGAATTCCTAAAAATCCCGGGACAAATGCGGCAAATTGAAGAAAGACCAGAAACACGCGACAAAGCCGCCATCTTGGATTCGAAGAACTGAGGCTAGTGCGCATGATCAGGTGCTACTCAGCTGGATACAGGTATTGCGGGTTCAGATTTGAGACTGCAAGTTGTTGCAGAAAACACATGATTTGGTGAGAAAAAGTTTACAAAACACCAAGAAAAATCCAAAAACCGACAGCTTTTACAAGCATTTCAGCAATTTTGAACTTTATTCTTCCTGCTGTGTAACCCATAGAAGCATTGGAGGTTTTTCAGAGAACTTTTTCGTTTCTTAGAATGACTGACCGTTTGGCAAGATGTATAAACTGATTGTTAACAGTTGTTAACTTATCTTTGTGTTGGCCATCGTCTTTAAACCTTAAAACCAAAGCTTGTTTAACCCGACAAGAATTCATTCCTGGACATCATCCAGACGTTTTTGTAAGCAGTCATGTACGATGCAGAAACCGACACACCATTATTTGGAGACACTCGACCGAGGGTAGGTTAATTTATTATACCAAAATAATTGTTTAATTGTGGACTTTAATCTTAATAAAAAGTTAAGTTAATAGAGTGGTTTTCATTAACCCGTGAAACAAAGTGTACTAATTAGAGTGTAATAGTCAGATAGACACAAAAAAAAGAACCAGAGTAAAATAAAGCGTAATACGCTAAAGTGTATTTCACGGGTTAATAAAAAACCACTCTATTCACCCCAGTTAAGTTATAAGCTTATATCTAATCTCTACTTAGAAATGGATACAAGCTCTATTATTAGCTTTAATTTGGAATAAAATCTGAAATAATTAGTACTGGTAAACGCGTTTATACTCTTATAAATGAACTCTTGTAACGTCACGTGATGTTTTTACTTTTATTTGTACAAAATGTCCAATTTTCCAGGTACGTTATATTGTACAATTCAATGATTTCTTTTAAGATTCTGTAAAATAACACATGTAATCCGTTTATTTATCAAATGCATCTGTGATATCAATCTACTGGATCATGTAAATTATAAAGTTTTAATTACAATTATTTATTATATTGAAACTTTGCATGAATAGACTTGCCTACATAATATTTGTATTATCTTTGATCTGCAGGATCGATTCGTGAGTTACCTTTTAGGTGGCTTCACATGCGTATTAGTATTAGTAAGTAATTTTTATTTTATTATTTTTTAATATTAATATATATGTTGAAGTTTAATTTAACCGACCAGTTGAATTTGATCATAGGTATAAAAATATATATATAAATAAAATAACGAGAAGTTAAATCATAATTGTATTTTGATATTTCATTCAGTATCCACTGATCATCATCAGAACTAGGTGAAATGACACAAAAATTATAAGTATGTTACATATGCAAATATAAGCACAAAACAACTAATTGAATAGTGCTCTGTTTTATGTAGTGTTTAATAAATGAGCAGGAGTGTTTTATCGGGTTTAAAACCACGAGGCGTAGCTGAGTGGTTTTAGACCTGATAAAACATGATCTGCGAGTTTATTGAACTACTTCAAACACAGCACATAAATACGCTCAAGTATTTAACAATATTTTAATGAAAAATGAAAAGAAAAGCAAAATTATAGTTTGATGAAAACTTTTACATCACGGGCATGTGCACTGTATAGAAAACGGCTCCCACACGGAAAAGAATGCTTGGAAAACGTAAGACTGATATCAGTTTTGTCCAATGAAAAGAGCATCAGGGTGCTTGCTTAAAGGCTCTGGTTGGTATTGGGTTTGCTTACTGATCAAATCAAATACTGTTAATTCCATCTTCAGCCACCCAGATTGCAATCTTTATAATAAAGATTTTGAAATCTTTATATAAAGAATACTAATGGGGAAGACTTTACCGGGTATAAAGCCTCATGCATGTGACTGATTTGAGACTTTTGATTGGCTGAAATGCTGATTAATTATTCATGAGTGTTTGAAGGGTATTTAAAGCTAATTAAAGCTACATTGAATGGAAAGAAACAAGGATGCAAGGTCACTGGGAATCGAACTTGGACCTCATAATGCAATGTTTAGGTAGAAATACTATTAAATTTGTCTTGACATTTTTAGAAATTACAGTATACTAAATATACATTTCCTTCCCTTTATATTTACTCTTCTGTACAATTTCATTCTCTTCCAATTTCCTTTTTCACCATTTTTTAATTGTCTTTCTTTTAATTTCTTAACCTCTATTTTTTTTATTCTGTTTTATATTTTGACATTGGTTGTCCTGTTTATTCACATGTAGAATTATAATTTTTTTATGTCTCGTTTGATGTTGTGTTTTTCTTCTGTTTTTTAGTTCACCTTTATTAGTTCATTATTTCCTTGGCCTCAGCCATTCAAGAAGGTGTTTCTGTCTATTACTATCATCTTTGTTTGTATAGGAGAATTAGTTTTAGTAAGTACAATCATGATGATCATCATTATTATAAGACACACAGACAGACTTTGCTGTCATTTGGTGGTCAAACAACTTGAAATTAATTCCATTATTATATGGCAGGGTAATTTCACACACTCTCATTGGCTAATTTCTGGTCCATAACTTACAGTATGGACTATCAACCTTATTTTGTATTTGCTTTGTCATTTAATAAACATCTTGCTAATGTTGCTTGCTTGGTCCATATATAATTTATTGTTTATTTCCATGTTTTATGGCCAATGCTATCCACTTTTTGGGCCATTAGTCAGTGGGAAAAAACTTGGTCCATAATATGTACTTATTGACTGAGTGAGAGGGCCGGACGGGAGAATATTTGGCTCAAGGTCATGCCGTATGGACTGAGCGCAGTGAGGTCCGTATAAATGACCAATAGCCAAATATTCTCCCGTATGGCCCAACCTAACTCAGTTAATAAGCATTTTATCATATGACCCAATTTTTATCATAAAAAGAGGTCAAAAGATCCTTCTAAACTTGATTGAAATAACAAACGAGGAGGGCCGGACGGCTTTTGAGCAGGGCCGGACAGGTTTTTCTGGCCCGCTTATGTTAACCCGTCCGGCCCTCATCACGTGACTTTTTTCCAATGGTTTTATTAGAGCATGCGTGCCGGGCCGTACGGGTCACATGATAACATACGGTATGGCCCTTATGCTTGGTTAATAAGCAGCATGAATTAGCAATAGCACGGAATGTAATAAATATTTTCATATGTTGATTTTAGTACTTTCATTTTATTTATTTGATTGGTTAGGTACTCATTGATCATTTATTTTTTGTTTATTAATTATTCATTTATTTATTGCTTTATTTATTTTTATTTACTTTACAGATATTTTGGTACAAAAGAGGAGATCTGGACCCCAAATTTCGTAAACTCATCTTATTCAACTGCTTTACATTAATCCTTTTATGCTTATCTGCTAATTTGTTTTATTATCCAAAAAAGTAGAATAGCAATGAAAATTTAGATGCAGTATTTTACTTGAATAAACACCAGATGCCAAATAAACACCAGGTTTGAATAAATGCCTGGGCAAATGAGGTCAAGCTTTCAACTTATACACTAGTGCAGTTTACCCCAAATAAAGGACAAGTTCAAATGAATGCTGGGTCTATGAGAAAGAGTTCTTAAAGCTGGCGGTGTTTATTGGAATAAATAATTGTACATCTTTAATTACATGTAGATACAAATTCATTGTGTAACAACAGAACATTTTCATGTTCTACCAATTTAGATACCCAACAAAAACATTACTTACATGTACTCAATCTTTGACACTTCTTCCATTCTAGCTTCCAAAATTCTAGTCTTCCTTTGATGGGGTATAGATATTGTCATTATGCAACAAGAGTGCACCATTGGCATGTAGTGTAGTGTAGTAATAAAAATGAAAACGAGTAATCAAGGAATGTTTTAATTACAAGAAAATATTTTCTTTCAAAATATCATAGAACAAATAAATTAAAGTTATTCATAGAAAACACTGTTGTGGATGTATACTTATGTTTCTAAAGATTTCTTCATCTATATTTGCATCAAATCAAAGATGTGCATTCTCTTGGTTTTTAAGTCAGGTTCTTGTTAATAAGAGTGGCTGAGTTAAATTTCATTGTCATTGAATAACTAAATTGTGTTAAAATTTTATCAATAGTATGCCAATTGAATTGTTTTCTTGCTCAACTGATCAATTGAGCAATCCATTAGAAACCAGTAGGCAAACATAGTGAGCAGTAGCATGTATACATGCCAACTAGGTTTGGTTAAAGCCGATTTCATTATAATAAAGACAGAAAGTTTAATGAAAAATACATAGGGCATGCAATCCATTGAATTCATAAATTCAGGAGATAAATATATGGGGAATATTTTTTAAAATCCCTATATTTTATGCTGACTGCCAAAAATTTTACTACAGATTTTGACTTGACCAAAAAGCTATCTGAAGTTATGCTTGTTTCTAGATGCCTCTGTTTAGATGTTCAATAGAGTGCATGCCATAACATTTCCATGGAACAAATCAAAAAAGTATAAAGTTGATTGTGCTTATTTTGTAACAAGTAGCAGATATCATTTGGGTATAACAGTGAGAACAAAAGCAACATACCTCTAGTGATATGTGTTTCTTTGTGTGGTTCATGTATAAGTGAATTCTTAGTGGATAACTAAAAACTATTACTCTAGACAGTAATTGTTTCATAGATATATGGCAGGGCTCAAAATTAACACTCGCAAACTCGCAAAATGCTAGCGCTTTTTCAGAATTTGCAAGTGAAAAAATATGCACTAGCAAACACTTTATATAACCACTTTACTAGTACAAAAAAGTTTTATTAGCAACACTTTGCTAGTAAACTAAAAATGTGAATATGTAGACCGCTTAGCACTTTGAAATACATGAGCTAGAAATAATGGAAAGTAAACTAAAAAGTTAACTTCGAGCCCTGTATGGTGTGCACACTAAAATTCAAAAGAGCTAAATTATTTAAACCACACTGGTGTTTTTAATCAAAAGTAAAATCAAAAAAAAAAAAAAAAAAAAAAAAAAAAGGTAAATAAATAAATTAAAATAAATCAGTGAATAACCTTGAAATTCTTGTGTTCTTTCTGTAATATTCCTTTTATTTCATTTGTTTCACACACTGATAACTGATTTTATATTAATTTCTGGCAAAATAAGAAAGAAAGAAATTACCTAAAATATGTCCACACGTTTTAACACCATTACATACTAATTGTAACAAAATATTTAAGATTTAAATTTGCTCAGGATTTTGAAGTATTACCACCAAATTTGAGGTGTGGTATTAATGTGGGCAACAAAATTAAGCAATTTGTCAACCTAAAATAATTAACACTTATTTACTGGGACCGAGGGAAACAGTATCTTTTGTGGTCCCGAGACCGCTGATGTTTCCCGAAGCGAAGCTGAGGGAAACATCAGTGGTCGAGGGACCACAAAACATACTGCTTTCCCGAGGTCCCAGTAAATAAGT
>WUAP02130855.1:0-13892 GCA_015163945.2 Stichodactyla helianthus | reverse complement strand
GTATCAGATATACAGACTCCTCCACGCTTATGATTTTCTATTGTTTTGACCTCATTAATTATTCATGAGTATTATAAGATATGAAGAATTATGCAGACCTTGGAAGCTGCCATCCGCCAAAGCCTATAGCTACGACTAATGTTTTTTTTAAAGTTTGAAAGAAAAGTTAGGGGTTGTTTAAGCATTTTCATGTGCTGTGCTATGTGTGGTATGACATTACATAGAGATGTTTTTGTATCACTGTCTAAAATTCATGGTGCTGTGACAAAAGCATAATTTCTATTGGAGAAGGTGTGATTGGCTCAACTGATGTTGTTAATGTCTTACCATGGTAATACCATGTGTTATGGCATTTTATAGTCATGTATGTACAAAACAACCACAAATGTACATGTAGATTACAGTAGATTTGGTATGACTGTGAAATATCATGGCATACAACTGATTATTTTGAATTCTGTCTGAAGGCAATACCATTTGGAATGTTTTTTTACACCCAACGTTACAGTACAGTACATGTAGTGAAATAAACCTCATTGTTTAATCATGATAATGGTTTATAGGATGATCTTGAGGAAGGTGAAGTGAGAGATGGTGATCCTTATGCAAACCAAGGTTAGTAACTTCCTTCTACTGTACAGTAATTGTGGGACATTGGCCTAAATGTAAGGTATTCGCTTAAATATGACTGCTGCAGTTTACAGATTTTAAAGCAATATTTTAAAGAAAAAAACAAATGAAAAAACGATTCCAATCAAAAGAAAATGCAAATTTGTCAACTTAAGGACTTTAAACAGGGTTCATGCTACTCCTTAAACTCCTTGAAAACTCCTTGAATTTCCACTTTGATTGTTGCTTTGCAAGGTTCTGAAATACTGAGATGGCAAGTCATCCAATTTTTTAGTATTATCAATTAAAATGCTGAAAAGTATTTTTTCTACATCAATTGGCCTACAACTACTTGCAAAATTACAATATCTACTGGGTGTTACTTCATTATAATGAAATTTTGCATTATTGAAGTATACTTAGGTTTAGGTGATCAAATAAAAACACCGTGTAAAACCCTTCTTGAAAAATCATTTTTGAGTCCTTGCATACCCCTTGAATACTCCTTAAATTTGAACTGGATCCCTTAGCATGAACCCTGTTTAAAGCACATGCCCTTCTGATCCTTGCCAATAGACCATTCTCCAAAATAACCAATAAAAGGAAATCTGTAACACCGTGAAAAAAGAGAAATATACTTCACTTTACTGACGTTTCAAGCTTTCGCCCTTCATCAGAGTAAAAAAGTAAAGTAAGGGCAAGAGTTGGTATAAATAGAAGTGGGAAAGTTAATTAACCAGTCAGAAAGTGAGAGGGGAAAAGAACCAATAGCTTTAAGAGAAAGAAAACAGCTCATTCATACCATTGGGCTGTTGAGTACCCAATGAATGAATGAGGTGCATCTCTTTGGACTTACGATCACAATTAGAGCCAGTAATTAAGCCAACACCAAAGACAATGATCGTGACTAATATTATGGTTACTACAAAATGTTAGCTGCAAATTCAGAAGGAGTGAAAATTAAACTGAGCAAAAATCTAATACCAGCGATAGAAAGAGTGCCTTTGCTTTTGTAACCCTGTAAAGTTTTGCTATGTCAGGTGTTATATCAGCTGAGAAAACGTAGGTTAAAAATTAACAAATTTACAAACATTTGTATACTGGAGGAATACACCATACCAACAGCAGTGTTTGAGCCAAGATTTTCAGGAAAGGGTCATTTTAGCTGAGACTGTCCCTTGAGGCTTTTTCTTGGGTGTCAAGTAGACCATTCACTGCAATTTTAGAGGGACAGAATACATTTTATGGGGGGATTGGCGCAATGGTGCGGCCTGGCTCAAACACTGCAACAGTCGTACAAATGTCTGTAACTTTGTCAATTTTCAACTTGTGTTTTTTCAGCCGATATAACACCAAAAATAATGAAACTTTGCATGGTTACTAAAGCAAAGGTGCTCTTTCTAGCCAATATTAGTTTTTAGCTGCCATTTTGGAGAAGGGTATGTTGTATTGCAATGCTACCTACTTACACTGAACCAAGTTGATGACATAACAAGTGATTTATATTTTTTTCAACATTGATAATTGATACAATGCATATCTTATCGCATCATTAGGGAGAATACCAAGAAAGCTTTGTAGATACTTTGTCTCAGGTAATTTATTATTATCTGTGAGTCTATTCTTGTTTATCTGGTACAGTGTATGTGCATGATTTTTATTAATTTGTCATGTGAGTGTATAACATCACACTAGTCAGGGGCAGATCCAGGAATTTTTTCAGGGAGGAGTGCACCTCCAGGATTTTTTTGAGGGAGGGGTGCACCATTTATGTTCGGGACTCAAGCATCAAAAATAGATAATAATAAAGGCATAATTGACCGTAAATCACTCATCTCAGGGGGGTGCGCACCCCCTTGCATCCCTCCCCTGGATCCGCCCCTGCTAGTGCAGATCCACAATCCTCAGAATGTTCAAAAATACATTCTTAAATTAGCGTTTTATCAAAATGTTTTGTTTTTATTTATAATATTATTCTCTCAAGTCCATCATATACTTGACCACCTCCCTTCCCCACCCTTCCAAGAGTCCCTTATCACATTGTTTAAGAATACGTACTAATCAATTGAGTGGGAGGGCTGGACAGGAAAATATTTGGCTTGAGGTCAAAGCTGTATGGACCAAGCATAGCTATCTGGACTTGTTTTTCAGTACTGAATACTCAACACATCCAGCTGCCAACATGTGATTATTGTGGATGCTTTACATAGGAGCACACATACCAATCTGTATGGGTCGTAACATAATTTCTAATAAATTATTGTTAATAGTAATTGTTTTTTTGTGTGTTATTTGTTTGTTACAGGTAGCTGTACTTGGGGTGTATCTTGCAGATTTCTTCACCCAGGTGTTAACGATAAAGGTACATATTTTCATCAGTTTATATGAAATAGAAAACCATATTTATAGATTTACAGTAAGGATTGTATTATTTTGATTGTAGGTGCATATCACATGCTACCTCAGCCTGGTCAGTACCCTGTACCATATGTCAGACCACCGCCGCCTCCTCCCTTCCCGATGATGCCCGATGCTGCACCAGCACCTGGCTTACCAGTAGCTACAACTGATTATCAACAACCTGAGGTAAGAATTTTCTCTATTGACGATGATCCTTGATGTTTAATATGGAAAAAGGGACCTCTTCCTTAAGCAGGCAGCACACTAACCAACCAAGCCACACTTGCTCCTTAAAAGAAGTGTGTGAGGTCACTGAGGATCAAACTGCAGACCTCTTGCTTAGCAGGCAGCACACTAACCAACCCAGCCACACTTGCTCCTTAAAACAAGTGTGTGAGGTCACTGAGGATCAAACTACAGACCTCTTGCTTAGCAGGCAGCACGCTAACCAACCAAGCCAGTCTTTTGCTTTGTTGTAAAATGACTAATTTTACCTATTGCTGTATTGATATCAGGATGAAGATGACCTGTTGGGCCGCCCTGATACTACAGATGTTAAAGCTGCTGTCCCAGAGAAAGAAACAGCCTGGGAAAGAGGCATTCGACTTGCTAAGGAGGTCAGTTTATAGGTTGCTGCTATTTTGAATTCGTCAATAGACATTTTTTTCTGTGAACTCCTCCAAATCCACTAGAAATTTGATGAGCCATGAAACCAGAGACTTTTTGGGATGATGGAATTTATACTTCCTGGAAAGTCTCAAATTAAGAAGAAAAAAAATTAATGCATCGTTTTGTTAGCATTTTTCTTTCTCGGTTTGTTTTCTGCTAAGTTTGCATGTACGTGTAAAAGGCCTTTGTAAACGCACCCAACATTATTGGCCAACAACATCCAACATTATTGGACCCAACATGTTGGGAGCGTTTGAACACCATGTTGCATGTTGTTGGGACTTGTTGGATGTTGTTGGGTGAAGTTTGAAACACGTCAGCCAACAAGTCCCAAGATTTCTTTAATTTCGCGTGCATCGAATCGTAGCCCAAGAATGTTGCATTCGTTTGGACAGGATGTTGGGCGTTACGTCCAAGAATCTTGGGCTCTCACACATGTAAAATATGCATCATATCCATGGTAAGCTCACACAAACAAGTTTGTATCCCAACATTGTTGGGTCCGTTTGAACACAACACCAACAGCGAACCAACAACGGCCAATTTAAGATGGCTCCAAGGAGTTATTTTTGAGTCACACTTCCCTTTTTGAATCCAATAGACCTTTTTAACTTCGTTGTTTGTTCACCCATTTCAGACCACGTGATGTCGCTCTTGGGAGTTGATTCTTTTGTATGTTAATATTTTAACTTTTTCATAATAAAAGAACAATTCCCAAGAGAATGTCGAGCTCAAAAGGTCTATTACAGCGTGTATTTTGAAAAACAATCAAAAGTTTGAATTGACTATTTTTATCTCACTCAAATATCCTTCTTGAATTGTACTCTTTTCAACAGAACAAGAAAGCAGCTCTGCGTCGTAAAGAGGAAGACACAGACTTTGAACAGAAGCGAATGTTGCTAAGCGTTAGTGTTGATGCTGAAGATGAAGATGGTAACAAAGAGAACCAGGCCAAGAGACAAGACATTAGAGGACGAAATAAAAAGGATGATAGTGATAGAGGGTTGAGGTCATCAAGATGGAGGGATAGTAGTGAGTCCTCACGGTATTATAATAAGGTATGTGAATGAATGAATGAATGAATAAATGGGAAATGGATAGGATAAAATGATAGTGATAGAGGGTTGAGGTCATCAAGATGGTGAATCCTCACGATATTATAATAAGGTATGTGAATGAATGAATAAATAAATGGGAAATGGATGGGAAAAAATTATAATTATAGAAAATTTAGGTCATCAAGATCCAGGGACAGTAGTGAGTCCTCACGGTCCTCAGATATGTGAATGAGTGAATGGAAAGACTGGGTAATGGATTTGAAAGGATAACGTTTAATGACAGAAGAGAACGAGGTAAAAAAATAAAGTACCAGAACAGCAATATCGACTCTGTGTTGTTTGGAATCTTGATTTATTTCATGCTTTAATCTTTCATTGTTATCTGTCGCACAGGATAGAGACAAAAGAAAGAGAAGATCAAGAAGATCACCTTCCTCATCACCAGAAAGGTACAATATGTTCTAAGACGGCTTTTATCATTCCATACAACATCACACTAAAACTGCGTCTTTTATCTCTAACTCCAGAGGTAAATATGATCGGCGTCGAGATGAAAAAGAGAGCTCAAAAATAAGTGACAAAGAACAAGATACGGACAAGAGACGAGACAGAGATAAGCTTAGAAAATCCAAAACAGACAACTCGAACAAAGAAAAAACGAAAGAAAAAGATGCAACGTCAACTGAAAGACGATCAAAAGAACCGTCTGTATCCAGCTCCAAAGATATAGAGATTAATTCTAAACCAAACCAAAAGAATAAAACCTCGAGGGATAGTGAAAAGGACTCGGATAAAGAAGCCGGTGAAGGGGACAAGACGAAAGGAAAAGGGTATTTTAGTATTTCTGAAAATCGATTGGCTAATGATGATTGGCACGATCCATGGCAACGAACTACGTCACCTAAACGACGCTCGCCTCGTCGAAGATCAACCACATCATCGTATTCGTCACGCTCTAGATCTACGTCATCTTCCTCTGGTTCGTCACGCTCATCGAGACCTAGGTCACGCTCACGCACTCTGTCTTCTACGGGATCAGAGTCCCGCTCGTCGTCACGGTCAGTTAGTAGGTCTCCAAGTCGAAGTCCGTCACAGACTCCATCAGAAACATCATCGAGATCGATGTCACGCTCAGGAACGCCTTCGTCAGAGAGCGATCGATCAAGTACATCAAGCCGTGCAAGCTCAAGGAAAGATCGATACGTAAGACTACATAGTCCATCTTATTCGATGACAACCGCTGTGAACCTTGACCACGAATTCATTTGTACAGGTTTAACCTAGTTTAAGAGCAAATATTTATAAATACCAATGGCAATGCGGAGAATGTGCAACTTGAAAAATATCAGCACTTTTAAATTCCACTGACTTTCCCTAGTATTTATAAATAACTTACTTATAAACGAGGCTAACCCTGTACAAATAAGTCGAATGCTAAAATAGTCTATTACTTACTAAGATTATCCGTGAAGGTTCTCTGTGGATGTCCTGTTGTGTTGAACGCGCGTTTGATGGACTTCTGCTGCTATTTTTCTTCGTTCTGTTTTGTTTTGTTATATTTTTCATAGGAGGTAACTCGCATAGGCTATTATTCTGAGCACTCGCAAATTTGTATATCTGAACACTTAACCAGAAGTCAACATTTTTATCAATAGGGAGCACGTATCTGTCTTTTTCCCGCCAGTAGTTCTCGAAAATAATGCATGAAGGCGAGGCTTCTTGCGAAATCACAGTTTGTAGCGTGACTGTCTTGCTCTGTTCCAGTGGCGGATCCAGGATTTTAAGAGGGGGGGTTCATTTTTGCAAATCTCGGCACAACAATAACGTTCTCTTGCATCATTATGATTTTTCTTACGAGGCACATCACTGGGGGGGGGGGGTTCATTTGCACCCAATGAACCCCCCCCCTAAATCCGCCACTGTGTTCTCACTCGTTTCTCTATGACTTGATCGCGGTTCACTTAGAAAAAAGTCTAATGTCAGTCGTTTCGCGCCACCGAGCATAATTTCGCACGAAGCCTTCATGCATTTTCGAGAACTCGAAAGTGGCCTATTTCTGGAACAAGCGCAGATTGTTTGCTATGTTGGCTTCGTTTATTTAACTTTCTCTTTCGACGTTATATTTTTCTGACGTCATGACTTGAGTTAAGGCTGCCCATTGAATCCGATCCACAGGCTCATGTATAAATGTATGTTTATCTATCTCGTCCACTTGTTTCAGACATCAAAGACAAGCGGCGATAAAGCAGCCAGTAGAAACCAATCCATGTCCCGATCAGGGACCGATTCAGAATCCCCATCAGAGTCTGACTCTGATTCAGAACGATCTCGTTCACACAGCTCTTCTCCCAATCGGCCATCCCCCTCCCCACCCCCTCCCCCTCGTTCTCCTACTCGAGCTCCTAAGGTTTCCCCTCCTGGGGCACAGACGGATCGCAGTGCGAGATACAGGAAAGACCGGTATGAATTAGAACACCGTGGAGAAAGAGCAGACAAGTACAGACAGTCACACGTGATGGGATGGGATCGACGGGATAAAAATCCATATCCAAATCCTTATAGGTATGTATGAATATAACTTTCTCTGTTAAGGACGTTCACGGCCAATTGATGTTGTAATGTAAATTTCCTGATACTTGGCACATCGTTACTTCAACATATAACATTTTAAAAAATAAGATAAAAAATGGGGGTCACCGTCTTCGTTTTCGAGCAATAACCCGAGAAAAAGCGGAATTTTGGAAGAGCCTGTTGTATTGATTAAGACCTTCAAACAGAAAGAAAACGCTGTTCGAATTTTATGTAAATTTGTCAGGTGACGCAGATGCTTTTTCAGGGACAAATTTAGGTGAAAGTTCTTTAGGACAGGTCAAAAAAGGAATTTATAGATGTTTAAAAGCGCGCGTCGCTGTCAAAATGTGGCCTTCGATCATGAACGGATTTGATTTTGCAAAAAAAATTGCTGATCTTTCCCAAGTAATGTCTATTTTTTTTTTTAAAAAGGCATATTTTGTAGATCTTTATGGACGCCTTTTAAGAAGAAGAAAAATAGGGGTCACGTGGGGGACGGAGCTCAGTAAAATTTTGGGCCTTGGCTACCAAACATTTCAGCTCCTCCCCACCCCACGTTTTGAAAGTAAAAATCTCATAACCCCTCTACAACCTCCAAGACTTCGGTCATACTTTTGCAACGTTGCTGCAACTTGTCTCGCAAAATTTTTTCAAATTGCGCCGTATGTTACACGGTGCAGTACTTCGTGCAACTTGTGTCGCAACGCCATTGCGAGACAAGTTGCGGAGAAAGTTGCACCGTGTAATGCGCCTTTAATAAGCCCCCTACGAGACTTCTCAAGATAACCTAAACCCCCCCTCACTCAATTTTGCCGACTCCTCACTCCCTACGCCATTTTAACCCCTACCTAATAACCCCTACCTAATAACCCCCACCCCTACAAGACTCTTTGTTTCGCGCACAACTTTCGGTTGCATGAGTATAACTACTTTCTATTTTTTATCTGTTTTAAAAAGCTATGATAACTCTATTATTTCAGTCGAGGTGCTACTAGCGGTCGTGTTAACCAAGCCAAAGATCGAGGAAATCAAAGAAGACGTAGATCCAAAACACCACCAGTAAGACGGGTAAGAGTGCTACCCTAATATTAGTTCTATATTATTGAGCCCTTGCAGCAGTTTCCAATGTTGTTCAGTTTGGAGGACAAAACATTCATATAACTTTACATAATAACAATCCTCGATGGAGGGTTTCAGTGTATTGTTTGTTTTCCCAATTGAGCTACATTAGGTATGTTGTATATTTCACTATCGGTTGCTTTTTTATGCTGAGACTTAAGTTTTCGTCACATTTTTAGGAAACAGATCAAAGAAGAGTTTTCGAAGAAGCTCCTCAGCAAGGGTGAGAGATTATCTTCCTAATATCACGTGACAAAAACCAGCACTAGCTACTTCAACGCACATTTTATTATTGCAAGTTTGGTTTATCTCTTTTTCCATTTTGTCCCTCTTCTTCTCCTCCTCCTTCCACTTTATTTCCTTCCTTCTTTTCTTCAATCTCTTCCCTCTTTCTATTCTTTTCCTTTTTCTTTCTTTCGTTCTAATATGTGATTTGTGTTGCACTTGGAGCTGGTTAAAATAAAGGCCTTTATTTTTACGAGGGGTAACACTTAATAGCTACGAGTTGATGAACTCGCGGCCTTTGTTTGGATATCGAATTGGAATTTAGAAGTTGGTTTTATGGAGGGACGAAAACTGGAGAACCTGGGAAACGAAAAAAATTCTCGAACCACAGGAGAGAACCAACAAACAACTCAGCTCACTTGAGACAGCAGGTCCAGTGACTGAACATACGACCACAGCAGTGAGAGGCAGCGCATTAACACCAAACACCAACCATGTTTCCCAATATTAAAAACATTCCCTAACATTAAGAGTGCACATTCTTTTATTCATTGCAGTCACGTGGACAACTCGACGGGTACCAGGCCCCCATCCCCTCGGTCACGTGATCACTATAACCGCAGAGGCACGCACAGTGACAATAGCAGAACCAGTAGCGACGGCAGTGGTAATAATGCACAGGGTAAAAGCACGAGGAGTTCAAATATACCAAGTAATGACTGGTCTGCTGAGAGACGGAAACAACCGCAGTCTGTGTGGATGGGCAGCGGTAGCGTGCGATATACGGGACATAAGGACATTAAACTCACTCTTAATAAGGTACAATAGAGGCAGATTTCGTATTCACTACTTTCACATCCCCATAATGCTTTGCGTTTTTGGGGGGCAGAACGAGATAAAATTGTTAATATTATTACCATGAAGATTTATTAGAATTAAAGAAAAACCAGCTAAAAACACTTATAGGTTTATCAGAATTACCAAAAACCAGAAAGAAAGAAATTCGAACAGGTTTATGATTAAATGTCAAGACATCTTTTCGTAAGTCCATACATTGTCTGTAACACCAAACTTTTGATCCTCCTGTGCGTGTGCCATTAACTCTGATTAAACTGATACTCGGTTTTTAAATGATAATAGCAAATATACTCAAAATCTGTATGAAAAGTTTTCAATTTTCGAACAATTTTCTTTCCAGTTGCCGCCAAAAAGCAAAACATTATGGGATGTGAAAATGGTGTATGACTGTAAAAAGGTCGCGGCACGAAACCGGTCGTGACACGGTCAAGGCAAGGCAAGGCAAGGCAAAATTCTAGAAAACGTCACGGTCGCGGAAAGGCACGCGTAAGGCCTTGGATTTAATTTTGGTTTTCAAGGGCACTTGAAAAGCCCTTGAATTTAAAAATTGTGCTCAAACTCCTTGAAAACTCCTTGAATTTGCTAACAGTAGAAAAGGATTCTAATATTTCTGGTCATGCAGAGTTTTTTAATATAAATATAAATGACAAGGAAATCGTGAGCAGTTGCTACTAGAAAATATTCATATGTAAGGTTTGATAATTCAAAATATAGCAGGTGTTTCTTTCCCCAAACAAGTAGTACTGTGAAGGGCCCGTTTGGTAGACCATGTGATTGAAAAATCATATTGGGTCCTTGAATACTCCTGAAATTTTAAATTTTTACCTCAGCACGAACCCCGAAAATGGGTCTGTGCTGTGGCTCTTCGAGATCATTTTAAAGGCTGGTACACACGAAAAGTTTTGCTCCCGGGATACGCTCCTGGAGCAAAGCTCCTTTGTGTATACCAACGATTTCATGGGTATAATCGATTCTTGGGAGCAGAATTTTCACCCCGCGAAATGCTCCACGATATTAAACTGGTTAGATCTGGGGCAAATTTAACAAGCTTGAAAATACTCCCCCTCGTGTATACTAGCTATGCAAAATGACCCTGGAGCTTGCCCCTGGAGCAAAACCCTTCGTGTGTACAGGCCTTAACGAGTTACTCTGGTTCCTTTAGTCTGCAGGAAAGGCACCATCTAGTAGCCAGTCATCATCGTCAAGGCAGTCCCAACACTCTCCCCCAAGACAAGCAGAAGCAAGCAGTAGTAGCTCTAAAGACCCCGCCAGCTCTAAAGACCCCGATTCCCTACAGAAGAAACGTTGGCCACGACCTGCCGAGCCCGAGATATCTCAGCGGCATTCCAGTCCAAGAGATGATGTCACATCCTCCCAAGCCGCTAGCAAACCAATCAAACGAGCTGCCGATAGCGTACTCACTCCAAGACACGAGACCCAATCAAACAGGCGCAGTGTTGATGAAGCTACGTCAAAAAGAGCTGACGATAAAAGAACGGAATCCAGACCTTTAAAACGATCTGCGGACAGTGCTGCGGCGAACCCCAAGCGAACGCTCCCCGAAAACGTACCGAGCAAACAATCGCGCGAATCACTCGAGACACCAGACAAAAATGCAAGTCATGTATCCAATACCTCGCGACGCGAGGAGCTTTTAAGAGAACTCAAAGCAGTAGAGGACGCTATAGCCAGAAAACGAGCGCGTATAGAATAACATTAAAGAAATGATTGTGTATAAGCTACTCGTATACAGTATTACCTGTTCTGTGTATGCATTTCGCCTGACCAATGAAATCACATTAGTACTCACGTGACTCAATCATATGGAAGCAAGCTGACGGGATTTAATGGTCACGTTCGCGCTTTTTCGCGGTAAAAATGCGTCGTCCATTCTGGCATTTACTTTCCATTTCTTCATCGAAACTAGTAATCGGTAGTACTCAATCCGAAAACTATTGGCCATTTTAAACTGCAAATTTATGTAGTTTTTCTGTAACGTACGTTCGCTTGACGTGAAGTTTGTTAAGCTTGCATTGCTTTTAACACTTAAGTAGTTAAGGGTGATTGCAATAAAACCGTGAAGTAATTATTAGTATAACAGAGGTTGGCAGACACTAGTTTTGTTTTCTTTTGTTGGGATTTTATTAAGTCAGTGATTATTAGATTTTGTTTCACGGGTTTATTGCAATCACTCTTTCAGAACCAGAAATACTAAGTCAAAAGATCTCAAAAAAATGAATCACATAAAAAGAACTCCTAGGATCAACTATTCATAAGATCAAAAAAATGTAATGAATTAAGACATGGCCGCCATGTTGGACGATAAATAAAAAACAGCCCTTATCAAATATGGCGGCTTTGTGACGTCACATTTAAGGATTCTGAGTTCCACACAAATTAAAACCGTACAAAAAAGTATGCCACAAAAAATACTCGTACTGCATTAAACACAAGTGTTTTTGGATTTATTTCGTAATTGTTCAAATAGTAGATTAGGCCCAATGCTTGAGACGTCGAATCTAATGCAAACTAGTCAAATCTTTTGTTTCTACTCATTATTATCTCACTTTCATTGAATTAACGGCACAGTAAAAATTTGACTTCTTAACTTGGTCTGAGGACGTATAAAGAGATTAAAAAAAAAAAAGGTTCTAAAAAGAACAAAATTTATCAAAAATGAATAATCGTTTCACTTGTTGACCTTCAAAATATGAAATTGTTCACTTTTAAAGTTGACAGCTTTGCCAGAGCTCACCGATGGCTTTCTTGGAAAGGAAAGGCCGGCCGTTCAAATTGAAAATGGCAGAGAAACCAAAAACCACGTAAAAGCGTACGGAAAATGAAGTTCTTCAAATTAACTCGAGCAGTAGTTTTGAATTACTTCTGTCGTCGTCATGACAACATGTTAAAATATTTGTATGTTAGTAGAAAATGTAAGTTAGTCTACCTCCCTGGTTACGTGTAACTATGAATATGATAGTTTGAGATAATAAACACAGACGAAAAAAATATTGTGACTAATTTTCTTTTAGATAATTTTTCGTACTTAATAAGTTCTTATTGGTCAACTTTGCTTCCATAGTAACAGGCTCAAATAGACTCAAAAGCAAAATTCCCGGTATTACGAACATTTTAAACGATTTTAGAAGAAACAAAAGCTTGAGTAGCTTAAAAGAAATCCTGTACAGTTGTTCAAAGACAAAGAGACTTTGTCGACCAGTGCAAAGCTGCCACCGATGTAACCTCGTTAATAAGTTAATGAGCAAAAACATCCGAGAAAAGCGTAATTAAGGATCAGCTAGCCACAAAATAAGGCTTCTCGTTGTATTTATCAAATTTTGGTTGCATTAGCTGAACCACAAGTTACAATATTAAAATTGGAGCTTCAATTATAATAAGTTTTCCAGAAACTCGTCAGCTTTCAAGCTTTTTCTATGCACCTGTTTCTCGTTCAATAAAACGCCATTTCTGATTGGCTACTTCACCAAACTAACCAATCAAATGCGTCGTTAGAAAAGGCATTCTAGTCTTTACAATGAATGCGTCAAGAGAAGTAGTGGTGAACATGGCGGCTCAAGGAGAAAGCGAAGAACTGCGGAAAAGGGCACGGGAAATCCCTTCATGGGCTCCTGGGCAACCCGATTATGATCCTAAGCTCCCTTACGGTCCTAAAGTGTACTTAGCTCGCAGGAAAAAACCTGATCCATGGTGGGTGACGTCGATCGAGGTGAGACGTCGCTATTGTTTATGTTTCTTCGTTTCAAATCCAACTTGAGTTAACATTTTATTCTGTTCACACGCTTTCTCTTATCGTCTAAAGCCCCGAAAACATCATGCAATGATTTCCAAGTCTAAGATAGTAGTTTAGGATTAGATAAGGTACAATTCGTTTGCAAATCGAGCATACATTAAGCTTAAGCTTAACTCAATTTTTAAGACCTGCGTCATTTTTTGACGCTATCAAACATTCAGAAGCTCAAAATACTGTGTATCGATTCTTCTCGATGACCAGTAGATATTTTTCACCCATTTTAAAATAGTAAGTATTGTGATATTTTTAATGATATGATCTGACAACATGTACAGCATATTTGTGAGTGTGAAGGTGCGCATAAGATGTCAATGATTAATATTTTACAACAACAGTTGCAGCTCTTAAAAATTGTTCGGGTCTTTTGATCTTGCTTGATCAATGCAGAAGGAAAAATTTCACAAATAATGAAATAGCTTTTATTTTTTATTGGGCTGGAGTGATTTAACATTAAAACCTCAACCCCCCCCCCCCCCCCCCCCCCCCGGCCCCCCCCCCCTCCTCCCTCCTCCGCCAACCATTCCAACCCCACACCCCTTACAAACAAACAACCATTATTATTTAAATATATT
>WUAP02130844.1:0-13892 GCA_015163945.2 Stichodactyla helianthus | reverse complement strand
CTTCCGTTTTATTAATGAAAATTCAAAGTGAAAAATCAACTCAATATTCAAATAATGAAATCATTAATGCAGTCTAGAGGGGCACGCTTCATGTCCTTTGACTGTAAATATAACTTTCATTCTTTTGTGTGTGTGTGTGTGTGTGTGTGTGTGTGTGAATTAAGCCCAGCAAAAGAGAAATCTCATTTGGCAGGGCTTTGCCTTGTTGTGCAACAGGAGTAGCTACTAATTCATGTGATATGCTCTTCATCACATGTGCTAATCAAAATTTTCCCTTTATATTAGAACGTGAATTAGATTTGACAGGCATTCACCATCACAATCATCATTTCCTGATGCAATATCCCTCATTATAAAATAACTACATGCCAAAAATCTTGCTTTCTGATTGGCCAAGGTGCGTGCTTTATGAGAGCAGTCTATTGGCTTCAGTAGAGGACACAGACCTTGGTCTTGATAATATAAAATATCATGCTTAACCTCAATCCAATATATAATTGCTTGTTATATTTGGTGTCTGTACCATAAGTTATGGACCACAAATTGGCCATTGAGAGCACTCGTGTCTTATGATAAATTTTTGTATCTACCTTTAACCACGGTGGCTCTATCAGCACATGCATGTATAATGTTCTTTTACAATCTATCTGGAAAAAGTAATTGATTAAGGAAACGTTATTTGAACTGTAATCTATATTAAAAGTTTTTGTTATGTTGTAACTTAGCAACAGAATTCTATTATTCAGCATAATATAGAAATAAAATTTTACTGGAAGAACTATATATATACATACACTGAAAACATCTGACAGTAAATTGAAATATTAATACATACATTTACTCTGGATTAAAAGAGTTTCTTTATTAAATGTCTGCTTGTTTCTTAAGGTCATAGGATCATTAATTTTGCAAGGCAAAGGCATGAGAAATTTGTCAATAAGTCAATGAACATGCTGCTATTTAACATTTTTTCAATACCATTGTCTAAAATCAGGCCAATCATTTCCTCTCTCTCTTGGGAAAAGAATAATAGATCAACCTTTCCAAATTGTTTTGAACAACTATCATGAAGCAATGCATGAAATCAAGTTGAAGTCCTGGGGAGGGGTCGGGTTGGTACTAAGGGTTGTTCATTGATAACAATGTGCCACTGGGATCCAAAACCCATGACACTATCTAAGACATAAGAATATCTTGAAAAAACATGCCCTAATCAATACAGAACACTATAAATGATAGCTTAACCCTATCTGAGATTGCAGTGTAAAACAGCATTGATGGCATTATTTGAATAACCATGATACAGTTGGAACTAGTTACGAGCTAAAAATGATCAGTTTTGACAAAAAGTCAAAATTGAATACACTATCTGTAAAGACTTGAAAATGTTAGACTGACCTAGCACTAAACTATCAAAAAATGATGACATGTTCAAGACATCATGGAAATTGTATACCCTGTCTAAGACCAAAAATCCACAAAAAATATGCCTTATCCAGCAGAATATCCCTTATAGGCTATATATTGGAGTTCCCCTCCCCAGGGTCAAAGTAGCTAGACAAATGCATAAATTTACTGCAATTTTCTACTCCAGCACTGCCTGGAAACCATAGTTTCATGGTCAAATATCAAGTGAATTTGGCAAAGATATATCCCTCAGACCCTTGATGACTATTGTCAAAACAAATGTACAGACTGGGTGATTCTAGATACTTTCACATACCCATAATGCCTTCCGTTTTGGGGGGTAGTTATTGTAATTCAAATTTGTTTGATTTGAATGACAATTTGTTTGATTTGAATTACAATAACTAACCCCCAAAAACAGAAGGTATTATGGGGTATGCAAAAGTAGAGAATTGATATGGATAAATATCCCAACCGTTATTTTTGCCCACAAGTTAACAGCACCCTGAACAAGACCATAGGAATACGATTCCACCCACGTTTTACCTTTTTAACTATTAAAAATATTAAATTCTGATATTTATATTACCTGGGTTTTTTTTCCTTTCTCCCCTGAGACAACACTGTTTTGTCTTGGGTTCCCTGTGGTGTATATGGGTTCCCTGTGGTGTGCATGGGTTCCCTGTGGTGTGCATGGGTTCCCTGTGGTGTGTATGGGTTCCCTGTGGTGTGTATGGGCTCCCTGTGTTATCAGGTTGATTGCGGGCTCAACATTGCTAGCTGCTTCACTCGTGGAACAAATTTATAAAATTCGTGTAAAACGTAGATTTTTAAATCGACTGATATTGAAATCTGTAGTTTAGTATGCCTTCTATGCCTAAGAGTCCTTTTGGGGTGGGGATTCTTCGTCCTCGACGGTTTCCAGCAGTTAGAAGAGGAGGGAAAAGACAACCTGTCCCTAAAGTAGCAGAATGGAAGATTGTTCGTGGAGATACTGTACGTTCACTATTTTGTTCATTAGATTTTGAGTGAAATTCATAAGAGTGAAAATTTGAGCTTGGGGGTAGAGTGAATGTTCTGATCTTCAAAATGAAAGCAATTTAAATGCAAGCATTCCTTGTCCAGGTATTACATATGTGTGCATTAAATAGAAATTAACATTATGTGTGAACTAGGTCAGGGAACGTGCAACATGTACATAAGGGACTGGTCATTGATTACAGGAGGGGGGGGTCTGGTGCATTTTAAATATAGCTTGCATGAGTTTTGCAATTACACTGGGCCCAATAAAACATTGTGAACCAACCTAATTACACCTATTTCAAAAAACGTTGTTGGTGAAAGGCTTCAAGTCTACGCGACTGGACCGAAGAGGACTATGGGTAGTATTTGTGTTTGATTAATAGTTTCTGCATAAATTAGGGGTTCTGTCACTTGTGGCATTCATGTGTGTCTTTGCTGTAAGGTTGAGGCATGGCTAGAGTTGTATACCATTATGCTAATCATGTTATTCTAATGTTTCATTGATTACTACCCATAGTCCCTTTCAGTCTAGTCGCATAAGCTTGAAGCCTCTCAATAGGTGTATGGCATCAAAAGTTCAAGGCTACTGCTCTAGGTACAAATTGCTCGAGGGGTGAAAAAGTGAGACCATGGATTGTAAAAATTGCTCTATGTGATTTGCATTTTTCTTATCAAGTACATTTTGATTAAATATCCAAGTGCAAACACCATCAAGCTAAATCCAAATCAAATATGCTAGAATATAGTATGGGGTTGGGGGTCCAGAACCCCCTGTCATACATGAGGTTAAAAAGATTGTTTTATCCTAGAATTTAGTTATATCACAGGTTTGAAGTAAATTTTGTAAGAAAGAAAGGAAAGTTTTTAATCATCATTTGATTATGTACAAGTACAATGACAGTAAGAATCTTTAGACATTTTTAATATGTAATCAGAGGGGAGGATAGAAATGAGTAATATACATTTGGACCCCTCTTTCAAGAAATCCTGGATCCGCCACTGTCTCACTTTTTCATCACATGAGTACGTGTATGTATCATTTGAAACTCTTATGCACCTATGAAAGTGCAGACATCTTACCAAGTTAGTGAGCCAGAAGGCTGTATAGAGTTCAGTTTTACTCAAGGGAATACTTGTTAAAGCATCTGTAAATGCATTTATACCACACCAAAGGAAATACAGCCAATCAGAATGCAGGAAAGCTAATTTATATAGGTATTTCACTCTTCCTTCCCATCATGCATTCATATTTTCCATGGTGTGGGATAAAATAGTTATACAATGCTTTCTTGTGGTAAGTATGCCATGGAATATCCCACTTCTCACATTTGTATATTCTTTGTATACACATAGAAAGTACAAGTTTTGAGTGGGATATTCCATGGTGTGCCACTTAAAATCTTTTTATAACACTAGTAAACATATTTTCAGTCCCACTAAAGGGTTTCATTGGGCACCCACCCACCCCTCCCCCATCACATCAAAAATTTGAACTTAGATTGGTGATAAGCTGGCAGGGGGCAGGATGTGCCTATGGCAGGAATTTTACTTCATGATATGCTGTCCATTTTGCTGGGATTTTCACTGAGCACTTGCCTTTGATGGGGATAGTTTGAAAAGAAATGCACTACATACCGGGTATTTTGAATAATTGTTTTAGTCCCAAGGGTGGAAATTTGACCAAAGATTTTATAATCGCCACCATAGGCCCAACCCTTACTGCCGGCTTAACATTGATAGGTGCACAACACACCCTCCACATTAACTTTGCTTTTAATGAATGTTTTGACTAAGAGGCCTTGTATATTTAATTGTATGGTAAAGTGTATTCTTGTATATAGGTGATGATTTTAACTGGCAAGGACAAGGGTAAAACTGGTGAAGTGTCTGATGTCATCCGTACTAAAAATCACATCTATGTCAAGGGGATGAACACGGTAATGACAGTGTATAACTGTACATTTCATTAACTCTCCCATGTTGTGATTAAATCTCTCTCTCTGGTTTTATAATAACTATGATTATTTTACATTTTACTCACTATCATGAATTGTCAAAACCTCATATCTGTGTCATCTGCCTCAGCCTACAACTTCAGCAGATAACACAGATCTTGGTCTTGACATTTTAGGATATCCTGCTCAACTTCATTAAATAATTGCTTATTATATATATATGTGACTCATAAATCATTCATTTGTTTGTAGCACCAAAGATATTTCAGACCATATGATGATTTTCCTGGTGGGCATTTCCCAAGTGAAGCTCCTTTACAGTTGAACCAAGTAGCATTGATTGATCCATTGGACAAGTGAGTAGATAATGACTTCATTAAATGTCCTAATGGCAATTGACCCTGTGCAGAAATTTCCAACACAGCTCAATTTGCAGGAGTAAAATTCTTTTGCTTTGTCCCTTAACATTCCTTCCCAGAGTTTCCCACAATTCTTTAAGATTTACCCAAGCCTTAGGACAGGAGAGAACATTGAAAAATGATCATAGTTTTGGGATTTAAAATACTGTATTCTATTTGGTTTTATCATTTACAGCACGACACACAAAAGTGTGGCCACTTTTAATGTATTCACATTCTTTTGTGCACAGGCTTTTGTGCATTAAACTGACATATTTCACTGAGAAGCTGTCTGGTTTTACCAAATAGGTCATGAAAGAGCTCATTTAGCAGCAAAAATCCAGTGCACAAAAGTATGAAAATACATTAAAACAGGGTTCCCATGGTCAGGGGAAAGTCAGGGAATTTAGATTTTTTTCCAAGGTCAGGGAATTTTACAGTTTTTTCTAAAAGTCAGTGAAAAGTCAGGGAATTTTTATCATTATCCTCAAATTTGCTTTGAATTCAGTGACAATTATGTAATTTGTAGGTGACTCCTAAATGAAGCTTTGTAAGGCTTCCTATTATATAATTCTTTATAGGACTCAGGACTTCATTCCATTTACACACAAAATATTACATGACTGCATACAGAATTGACAAGGAAAAACA
The DNA here is from genome assembly GCA_015163945.2 of Stichodactyla helianthus. Classification (NCBI taxonomy): domain Eukaryota; kingdom Metazoa; phylum Cnidaria; class Anthozoa; order Actiniaria; family Stichodactylidae; genus Stichodactyla; species Stichodactyla helianthus. The sequence continues at coordinate 8,458 of WUAP02130844.1, read as the reverse complement.
CACGATATTGATCCCCAAGAGAAGACACTAAAAACAGTATAAGAAACAACAGATATTATGTTTTTGGTAACCTATATATGGTCCATGTAAATGTGTTTTTGATTAAAAGGACTAAAGAGAAGTGTGCATCTTGGTCATTGAAAATGGTCTTTGGTCAGGGAAAAGTCATGGAATTTAACTTTTCCAGATGAGTGCGAACCCTGTAAAAGTGGTCATACTTTTGCACATGGCACTCTAAATCCTACTTCTACATTTTAATCCGCATTTGACGAAACACCTCTTTGTTTTCTGTTCAATTTCCAAAGTACTTTGAAACCCCAATAAAATTTTACAGCAGCACAGTTTGAGAAAATACCATTCACACATTGTGTACCTGCCCCCATGCAAAATTATGAGTGGTTGACAGGGTCTAAGGTATGCATAAATTTTTAATTTTACTATTTATATTATAGAAACATTTAACTGTAATGTCATAAACTAAACCTTTTAAAATTCAAAAGGAAACCAACAGATGTGGTATACCGTTACACAGAAAAAGGTGAAAAAGTTAGAGTGTCCACAAAAAGTGGGCATATTATACCAAAACCAACCTGGGAAAGAAGAGATTGGAAAGTCAGATCTGCTGTTAAAGGTTTGTACCCCAAACCCTAGGGGGAACTCCAATATAATTGGGAGGGGAGGGGGTGCTTGTCCATAATTTCGAAAATGACCCCTAATAGTTACCCATGTCTGATACTGTTAGGCATGGCAACAAATGATTGTTACCCAGCCTAAGATATACCAAAAAGCAGCATTTTTGATATTTTTAAAGTGTATGTGACACGAAAAATTTTCTTCTTTCATTGAGTAGTGCTTTGTTAGTAAAGTAGAATGGAGTTAACCATTTCTTGATATCTTTTTTTGTTCCAGAGATATGACTGTTTTCCTGATATGCAAATTAGGCAACTGATGACGTCATATGGTTGACTCAGACTTCCAGCAAATCAAAAAATGAAAGTAACTCTTTAAATATTAAGCTGATTTCAATGAACCTTTTCATGTTTATAGTATGAACCATAATACTTAACACTGTGTACAAATGGCATTGCTATGGAAACACGTTCAGTTCCAGACCACCCTATTATGAAAATCAAAACTCTTCGTTTTTTCCTTTTTTTATATCAAAAACTATGTGTAAAAGCCATAAAGTAAATTTTTACACCCATAACATTTAGACGAGTTTGCATCAGCAACTGTTTATATTAAAAGGGAAAAAACAAAGGTTTGTTATTTTCATAAGAGGGAGGCTGGAACCGAACGTGTTTCCATAGCAACGCTATTTGTACACAGTGCTAAGTATTATGGTTCGTACTTTAAACATGAAAAGTTTCATTGAAATCAGCCTAATATTTAAAGAGTTATTTTCATTTTTTGATTTGCTGGAAGTCTGAGTCAACCATGACGTCATCAGTTACCTAATTTGCATATCAGAAAAACAGTCATATCTCTGGAATAAAAAAGATATCAAGGAATGGTTAACACCATTCTACTTTACTAACAAAGCACTACTCAATGAAAGAAGAAAATTTTTCGTGTCATATACACTTTAACACTCTAAGTAGCATAACAAACTACTGAGTTGAACCCCTAAAAGGAAGAATGACCAGCCTTGCCTCTTTATGTATGTCACTACTGAGAGGAAGAGGCTTTAGTAAAAAGTTGAAAATTTATTTTCTGTGTTTAGATGGTGACTACGACACCTCTGCTACTGCAGCAAGCAGGAGTACCTACATACCATCATTACTTCATTTCCATGAAGAGATCATGCAGGCACTAAACATAAAACCAACTGTTCCCAAAACAAAACCAGACAGAAGAGACCTCATGATGAAAGAGATCGAAAATGCAGCCCAGTGGAGTTTAGACACAAAAGACCTTGAGAAGACTCAGTTAGGGCTTTATGATAGGGCTGTCTTATTTATGATGGGTTTTAAACAAAGAATAACAAGACCCTTCAGAAGATAGCACACTTGTAGACCTGTTTATGTGAAGGTGGGGTGACCCTACTGCCAGGGCTTAACTCTTTCCTTTTAGAAATACCTAGAGGAAATGAAAAGAAAGACTTGTCCATAGCACCCAGGTCACCCTATCTTCATATGAATTGGGTCTGTGATTAGGACGTTTGTCAATTTTTATTAGGTATTTACTTGATCTTCAGATCCAGCTTCAGTGCATTTTCTTTGACTCTCACATGGATTTCCCAACCTTATTCTTCTTTGGAAGGGGAAATTTTAAAGCTTCAAGTTCAAAAATTTATTGGGATATCTCAGCACTTTAAAGGTTCTTTCTGAACTTCCTTTTAAGTATAATAATTCAGAAAAAATGGTACAAGAATCCAGCTGAGCAGAAATAAATTTTCTAACCAGTAAAAGTCCATATTGTGATTTTTCATGGTCAGCCCTGTGTTGAAAATTAAATCTGATGTATTTGGAGTACTAGAAAAGTCCACAACTATTAAAAAGAGTGAAATTTTATCTGTGAATTATCTAAAAGTGATTTTCAAAACAAAGAGTAGGTTTTGACCAACAATTGTTTGTGCAGCTAATTCAACGCTCTGCTGGATGGAGAAACTGGGATTTTTGTTTTGTGTTCTGTAATAGTCATTTAGATAGTTTTAAGCCAAAAAATAAAAATCACAAGCTACAGTGAGTCAGTTTGGTATTATCAGTTATTTTATCTTTAGGCATTGTGACAAGCAAGTATACTCAGCTTCAATGGACATTTATCAAAACCAGCCATATTTTTGAAAATCAAAACTTCTACTCATGCCTGACTGAACTTAGTATGAAGTGTTTGAATGTGAGGCTACACAGTAGAAACACAGCCAGACGTGATAAAAATCCATACCTAAAAATACTTACATATATATTTAAGGTACCCATCATGCCACGTGCAGGAAGTTTATAACAAGTCTTCTTTTTGGATTGCAATTTTTTACAGTAAGATTTTTTATTTCACTTTAGTCTGGAATAGACCATCGTAAATAAATAACTCCTTGTAAAGTAAGGTTAAATTGAACCAACTATTAAATGACATTTTTGCAGCTCTTTGTAGTCCTATAAATTAGATAGCTCTGCATTTCCTAAGTATAACAGAACCAATCTTACAAAAAAGGGACTGCACTTCAAGCAGAGGATTTTTCTTCCCTTCTCTTAGCTATCTCTCCTTCTTTTCCATCAGAAAGAGAAGAACTCCAGCCTACCATTCACCTAGATGGCATTGTAAAAGAACTGTGTTATTTTGCCGGAATAAGGTACTGGACAGTAGATGACTACAAACCTTGCTTAATGAATGCCAATAAATCTATGCAGCAATTTATATCAACTAATTTATCCTCCTGAATACTATTCAAATTAATACTGGGCTAAAAAATAATGGCTGGTCAGTCACCAGACATGATGACCAATATACATGAATTTTAGCTTGTACAGTGCCATTTCTGTATTGACATTGCTGGACATTACTTTTAGCCCTATATTATAAAAAAAACCCTGAAATGTAATTCTGGTGAAAATGGACATCAGGCATCAAAATAATGAGTTTGCATTCAATTACAACGTACACATAACACACTTATAAACTTATAAAGATGAGATAAAGTACATGAAATGGTAACGTGACTGTTGCTAAATAAGATAGAAAACAATACATTTCCCAATAATTATTGTGCTTTAATAGTAGGGTCTTCTTGGATTATTCTGAAAAAAAATACAAAACAATTTTGATAAATTTTGCTGATTCAGTACAAGTTTGCTGTATCATTTTCCACACATATGAAGTCCACTCTAACAAGACATACATGCATGACCTGCATTTGAACTATTAATTTGTCTTTCACAACATTATTAGAAAGCAAAATGAAAATGAAGTGGGAACAAGGAAAACTGTGGAAATGCACTCTGTCCATCTATTGCCCATGGGCAATCCAATCAGAATACCATGTGCTTAAAGAAAGTTGTGGTAAACGTTATTCTTAACACCAATGTGCTCATATTATGTGGAGTACTTAAAATTAACACTTACCAAAGGATTTGGTCTGAATTTATAAGCCAGCATCATTCGTTTGCGATACAGTTCAAACTCATCATCATCTTTATTTACATTGCCCACATGTTCTTCACCAAGCCCTGCTCCTGCTGGTGTGTGTGTCCTGAGAAGATAAAAAACTGGAAAGTAAGACGGCAGAGCAGATACTGAGCTTTTTAGACCTAAAAGGACTATTCATTAATGAACATCAGAGAATTATTTCCAGCATGAGAAACAAAAATGTATGCCCCCCCCCCCCCCAACACACACAGATTCTAAATCTCTAAAACTTTACCTCGCTTCCACCCCATCCCCTCCAAAAAATTCCTGTTGATAGTTCAAATTAAGTGTTCTTTTACACGAATGAAGGAAAAACAGAAAATACAAATAATAATCCTTATAAAATAAATACTAAGAATCTCACTTTCTGATTGGCCTAGGTGCATGCTTTATGAGGGCACACAGCATGCACATTTGCACCTTTTTATTCTACAAAGAAAATAAAAACTTGCTCGCTGTGCTGTGTGCAGCTATGCCTTGTGCTTCAACACTTTCTCATGTTCTGCCCATACCTGCTTTATAACTGCACACAGCACGTGCAGGTGTTTTCTATTTCTTCATTAATGCTCAAGAAAGGGTCAACAAAAAATATTCTACTCATACATTTCATTTTACTCATGCTCAAGGATACATTTACGTGTTTTACACGGTCTCTCTTTTTAATTCTAAAATTACAAACACACAAGTAGGCAAATACAAAAGAAATCAAAATCTTACTTATTGATAGGAGCCGTGATTCCTTGTCCCTTAGATCCCAATCCCTTTCCTTCTGTCCAGCCGGCTTTCTTCAACATCTGGTAACCAACATTTTCTTCTGTGAGCTTAAACTCAGCATAATCAGAAAGATCAATCTCCTCTAAACCCTTTTCACCCTTTATGGCTTTGACTTTAGCAATAAACTTTTTGAGTTCATCTGGAGGTAGAAAATCCCCAATGTGGTGTTTTCCTTTTGCTTGCTCTGTAAGCTTCTTGGCATCCTCTGTGATTTGAATAAATGAATGAATGAGAAATGAATGAATGGATGAGCAAATGAATGAATAAATGGATGGATGAGCAAATGAATGAATAAATGGATGGATGAGCAAATGAATGGATGGATAGATGGATGGATGTAGTAAATGAATGAAGATTATAAAGGAATGGATTGATGAATAAATGAATGGATAGATGGATAGATGGATGAGTAAATGATTGGATAGATGGTTAGATGAGCAAATGAATGGATGGATAGTTAAGCAAATGAGTGAATGAATGGATTGATGAATGGAAGAACAAATAAATACATAAATAAAGCTACTATTAAGCTATTATTGCAGTTATCTTTTCTTAACCAATTGTTATGTCTTCTGACAATGCATCTTTGGACTGCATTGTCTACCGATAAAAGAAGCAAAGTCTTACTTAATGTCTTGGCCATCTCTGCACGGCGCTTCTTGTGTTCCCATGTCCCTTCATCATCAATATCTTCATCAGAGTCATATTCATACTTTGGTTTTGTTTCTTTTGAATTTGATCCAGTTTCAGCAGCTTTCAGAGCTGCTCTTTTGGCTAGGATACGATAATATACTGAAGTAATCTGGAGAATAGAAACCATGTAGTTACAAGAAAGTGACAATATCAATAGTTTTGAAGTTTGTTTCCATGTTTGAAAACTACAATTGTTTAATTACAGTAGCTCAGGACCCTTGCTACTGTGCATCCTCCTTATTCATATCTTTTAGAAGAAAATTTCAAAAGTGGCATAGCCGCAGAAGCAAATTACAGCAAAAACATGCCACTTTTCAGATTTTAAGCTTCAATCAAAATGCATAATGATAAAGAGAGGTCTTTAAGCTGATTAGACCCAGTTCAGATATCGAACTTTTGTCACGTTGAATCTAATTGCCTTTGAGGTTGAGCACTGTTTTTCTTTGAAACTAGTAGAATTATGTATACCAAACTTAACCCATTCTATCACCTGATGCTAAGTAATAGAGCTGATGTCTGATATAGTAGTTCTTGGCATTTTCCTAGCTGTTGTCCTTAATGGACAATTAGATCCAACACGGCAAAAGTTTGACATCTGAACCGAGCATTGGCCAAAGCACTAAATTACTGCGTACCCAAATTTACGGTGTGAACAGCTTACCCATAGAGAAAAATAATGCCCTGGGATCCCCTATGGTTGCCATATACATTACATTGTCCGGCTGCGTTTCTAGCGTGGTTGGTCCTTGTGGTGTAGTGGTTAACACATCAGACTAGTGAACTGAATACATGGGGTTCGATTCCTGCCAGGGGCTTAATGTTATTTTTCTCTTTATTCTCTCGCACTAAATTACTGTTGAGTTGAATTTGTATAATAAAATCATTAATGGGGTCTAGCAGGGTATGATTGAGCTGGTTATAAAGTAAAAACTACAAACCACCAACCTCTTCTTGCTCCTTCCGTTGTCTTTCTCTTTCTTCAGCTTCCTGACTACTCATTGGAATGCTGTGCTCCATAGCAACTTCTGCAGCTATTCTTGCAGCTATTTTTGCTGCTTCTGTCATTGGACTCTCTGTTTCCTTTGAAACAGTGTTTGACGATGGTGTTGAATCGAGGCCTTGTGTGTTGTCCCATCTACTTTTCCTCTTTCTTTTCGCTGGGGGTGGAACCGATTCACTGTTCTGACCAACTAATTGTTGTCCAGATGATACACTGTAACAAATGGCAAAATTAATGAACAAGTCTTGTTATATGTACTCTTAACCTTGTTCTGATCACAGAGCTTTACTCTCTGATATACCTTTTACTCAGGTTAGCATGTGCTTCCAAAACTTTGGTTGGAAAATTCAAAAGAACTGTATGCTTCAAGAGTGATCTCGCATGAGTGAGTGGAGCTAACAACAGATATTCAACAGGAAATGATAAAATTTGTATCTTCAAAAAGCCATGTGTACTGTTTATATTATAAATACATTTACTGATGAAACAATCAGGATCAGAGAAGAACTTTAACATGAATCATACAGAAGTTCAAGGAAAAAATTCCAGAACTTTTCAATTACTTTTTGGGGGTTTTCAAGGACTATTTTCAAATTTCTTTTAGAATGAAAGTTCCTGAATACCAAGGAGCCACTTGTACGGCATCTTGAAAATTACCCAGAACACACTGGGAACTAGAGAAACTCATCCCCAGGATTTTCCGCCATTTTAAAAATAGTGAGAAGAGAAGCCCTGATACGAGGTTTTTGTTACAGGAAATGACTGATAACTAAGATTTATCTTGTTTTGGGGCTGATTAAGAATTATGCTGACAGCACCCACAGGATTGAAGGTCAAGCTGAAATATTCAAGGAGATTCTGAAAAAATTCCAGGACTTTTCAAGGACAAAAATCAAATTTTCCAAATTCAAGAAGTATTCAAGGACTCAACACATTTTCAAGGACTTTTCAAGGCTTGTGTGAACCATGTTTAAGGCCATGGTTGACAAGAGGGTAATCATGGCAACAGTGATATCCTCATGTTAATGATTTCTTCACTGTGTACCAAGCCTGACTTTTCATCAATCTATATAATATTAGAGTATTATCCACCCCGCCTCTGTTCCTCCAAGGTTTACCTTATGTTTGGACTATCATAGCCAAATCCAGTGGATGATGCAGCCTGGCTTGATGACTCTGCTTCTGGTGGGGAAACTTAATACAGATCCATGTGAGGCATAGCTTACACAAGAGAGTAGCAAATACCTTAGACCAACTCCTGGTGAAGTGTAATGTTATACCATAATAATGTCCAACTGACAAAACAATCTTTTTCACATAAAATCTCATAACTGGAATTTTAACAATTCAATCATGTTGTCAAGGCTTTGTCATCCATTGAAAACTGTAAGCCATGATGGCTTATATCTTATGAACTGCTTCTTTTGATAAAAAATCCTTAATCATGGACATGAATTAACCTCTTAAATCAAAAATGTGCCATAAATTTTTGTTGCTTAATGGATAATTCAGTTTTTGTGAAGAAACTACCTACAAAATAGTCATAAATGATGCAGGAAGTGATGAGAACCACCCACACAGCTGTGTCACATTCTATCTTTTCTCCACTTCCTTTTCCGTCAAAGCCAGCATGATCACATGACAAACATAAGCCAACCAGAGCATATGTACATTATAGAATATTTTTGTATAATTTATAAGGAAGCATCTGACTGGATTTTATGGAACCATAGTTAACTATGATGAAACTCATAGTAAAATCGCTAAAAATTTCAAAATTACGCCACTGTTTTAATTGCCAACGAAGTTGGCAAACATAGAGGAGTTTGAGTTTGTTACGGAAGTGCGTCATTTCTTTTGTTCTAA
>WUAP02130833.1:0-10194 GCA_015163945.2 Stichodactyla helianthus | reverse complement strand
GCCCCCCCCCCCTCCCCCCCCCCCCCCCCCCAAAAAAAAAAATCCCTCGTCCACACGTCCTCCATTCAAATCTGCGCAATCATTTTGCAAGTAAATATGTATTAATTAAAAACACTTTTGGCGGATCAAACTTCACGTTTGTGTCATTTTATTCCAGATGGCTAGCTTATTCGTTTAATCTGATCCTTCCCTTAATCTGCCACAAATACAATACGGTTTTCCTTCTAATATAACTAGGACATGTAGGATAAAATCAACAGATAAAATTATAGTCCAATAGTATTCCCATTTTGTTTGACGATTTTTTGCTTCAATCCGGCAACCGCATTATATCTTCAAGTCAAATTATTTTATTCCGAAAAGGGAGAAAGGGTTAGCAAAGCAATTCCAGTTTTGCTATAAAAAGCCTTAAGATTTATTTTTGCGTGAGACGATCGCATTGCTCGTTTCAAGTCTTTGGGAATCTCATTATTCACGCGAACAGGTCACACAAGAGCAATGCCTCTTGTTGAGAATAGAATTGTCGAATAAAATCACGGAAATCTCTGCAGCAAAATTAATCTTGATGTTGTTCAGTAGCAATAGCGTGAGAAATTAATCTACGATTCCCTTTTATTAATTCTATTATAGCACTTACAAACAGATCAGGCGAGGCTTGACTAAGCTTCGACCTGAGTTTTGACGCCCAGTTATAAATCTCCTCATAGTGATGCCGATACGAATAAATACATCTGAATATGTAAAATAGCTTACCATTTAGCAAGAAAACAGCGAGAATATGACATTTCATACTGATTACTCTTGCTGGATTTTTCGTTTCCCGGACGTTCGTGATCCCGGTGAGAGGCTAATGCGGTAGACTTGATTTACGCCTCGTCATGAGAGAACATCAGCGGATCAAGAACTCTCATAGACGGCAGCACTAGTTCGTATCATTAATGTTTTACTATGTTATTTACGATGTTGTGTTTTTAATTGGCAGACACGTTATTAAAGGGTATATTTGGCAGCCTTTTTTACTCACACGAGCCCACATACCTTAGGCTGATGCACAGCGGTAAATCATAAAATATTCAAGATTTGCAAAACTGTTTTCTTTTTCATATCATTTACATTTCAGTTTCATTTAAATTCCAGTGATAAGAGCATTAATTTTTGATTATTGACAATTCAATTCTGGAAAGCAACTGAAAGTACAATTATAAAGTTCTGTATGTCACACAGCTTTCGCTATTTGCGGCCAGATTTAATCTCAGAATACACCAATGATACCGATCTGGATATATTAGTAGCACTCTGGCGTACTTTAATGGTGTATGACACTGAAGTTAATTACAGCTTTGTCTCCTAAAAATGAGCTCTAGAACCATTGTTTCTTGGTAAAAAGTATTAATTTCTCATGACATTTTATACTAAAATTCACTACCAGATTCGCATACAAATTCAATAGCTTTTGATTCTGCTAGATTCTACAAAATCTCCATGGTTCTTTCGCGCATGCGTTGCGCAAGAGTAATGCTCACACGATTGAACGCCGCATTTTTTGTGCCCAGTGCCTCTCCGATGAAATCTCTCTCGTATCGAGAGGGAACTGTGAGCGGGGACACTTTTTTAAATCCTTAAAAGGATATGAAACTTATTACTGTGGATAGTGTTTCACTTGAGTTTTGTTCGCAGAAAAAGAAAAACGAAAGAAAGAAATAATGCTCAAGGCAAGGAAAAAAGGAAACCCTCGTCTTATTACCAATACGAAGAAAAAAGGGCAATTGAAAGGATTGATTCAGGTTTGCGCAACAACTTTATAAATTCCATTCAAGTCCAGAAATAAAATGAATAACAAATAAATGAATAAATGGTATGAAAATGGGAAATTTTAGCATTCCATTTTCATCTATTCAGTAATCTGATTATGATTTAGTATTGATAGGTTTCTAAACGCACAACATAACGCCATCAAATTGCTTTTTTCCATTGCTAATATCTTTTCATTATCTGGGTATCTTCTAGAATAAGTGCTAATCCAACCGTCTTGATCCTTTTCCACGAACATGTTATTTATAAAGTCAGTCCCTTATGCTAGGCTTTAAAATTAATGATTTATTTTAAACAGTGGCTTTCTTTCAGTTATTAATTCCTCGAATCATTACGAGTTTGAAAGGACGTTGTCAGCTACTGTTCAGTTTCTAATCGACTCAAGGAATCGCAATTGCCTTGAACCAATCAGAAAACGTTGGAAAGCTAACTTACGATAATCGATTCTCTTGCAACTTTCGTGGATTTACGCTTAGCTGTGTACTTACTGGACTAATCTCAATGGAATCTGACAAAACTCTAACTTTAGCTTCTTTATTTAAAGTCGGATTACAGACTTCAACAATATTTGCCAAAATAAACCGGATAATTTTGAGGAATCTAAAGTCAGTCTGTTTCGATTTGTCGTCTATTTTTAACTACTTTATGCGTTGTTTCTAAACAAATCCCAAAATTATTATAAGGAATATAAGAAAATAAAGTTCGTTTGTGTTTTGCGCGCTATTAGAGAGATAAGCCATCACTAATCAGAGCGAAACAATGTGTTTGACGATGCATGCAGCGAAGCGAGCGCGGATCAGATGGAGTGAGAGTTTATCATTGACATATTATCCTCTGCACATTCCATGGAAGATGCTGTTTACGTTATTATCTGTTTCTACTTTCCGATATGGTGAAGTAGGAATAAGATTAGGAAGTCTAGTTCAAAAGCTTAGGTTTTTTGGCTTGTTAAGATTTAATAAGAACCGAGTTGGACTGTCCGTCAAATTTTAGGAAGATTAGTGAAAAGGTTGATAATGAAAGTAAAAAAGGTCGGCTGAACGAAGAATAAAACCAGAGCGGCAAGGAGTTCCAATCTGGTTCATCGGGATTTCACTGTACTTACACAAATGATAGTTCTGGAAGACGTGGATGGACAACCCCAACTCGAGCAAGCCAAAACAACATAAGAAACCTTCCCAAGCGAGGAAAAAGGCGTTATTTGAACAATAATATTGACCGGTAACTCAGCCAGGACCCTCCAATAAGTCCGTTGTTTTTGATTACTTCGTCACTAAAATATAACTTGAACATATTGACTGCCAAACTACTAAAGCAATCGACTAGTTGCATTTTGTGGTTAACAATGATCAAATTTGTGCCAAAAACAATTAATCTGTGCTTTTTGGGTAAGTAGATTTTGTTTCGTGTATTGTCAAAGAGAAGTTTTTGACGGGATATGGCGTACTTTAATCTTTTCTCACACTCACAGCCATGTTGACTGAAACAATACGTTTTTGCCCAGCAAGCCCCACATTCATAACCTTCAGGACCGAGTTTAGCCGGGCAAAAACAAAGGTTTTTATTTTCATGGGAATAAGTATGGCTGCTGCATGTGTGAGAAAGGTCTATTGTACCCTGTTTTACATTTAATTTGTTCATATCAATGAACGTAACCACAAACTCATCCCCACGAACATTAGAGGGCGTCACTTGATTTTTTTTCGATGATATATCATTTTTTCATTTTGTCTCGAAAAGTTTTCGACACGGAGTAATCATGATTTTTCGCCTTGTTTTTCAGTGTGCTCCCCTATCCATCTTTGTCGTGTTATAATAATTTTTAACTTTTTTAAAGTGGTTTTGTAGAATGACAATTACACTATCATTACTACTATGAATGCCCGTAATCTCTACCAGTGGTCTTCTGATTGTCTCAGTGAAGCATATTGAAAATAAACATGATACAGCAGCCGTAGAAGTTCTATTTTAAAACCTTGTTTCAGCAATATCCGGTCGAGGTCATCACAGTCCATAGCCTTTAGTTCGAGTAAACGATAATACTATAGGTTGACAATATGAAGACAGGTGATCTCTTTAGAAGCGCTATGGGCGTGGAACTACTTCAGGAACCTCAAGGCCTTGTACATTATTAATGTACAAGGCCTTGAGGTTCCTGACTAGCTAATGACTTCTTGCGATTGAATGAAAAAGCAATTTCAACAGTCAACAACCGTCAGAAATATTACAAACGGGTGATTCTATGATAAACTAGTATTTCACCTGGTAAACTTAAAGAATCCCAGTCTTTTAATTATTTTTGTGTTGCTCAAAATATTCCTCCTAGCGCGGGAACACGCGTCAAAAATTCTCCTATATTATCGCTTGGCAGCAGAGAGAGTATTGAAATTATTGAAATTCTAAACTTTTTTTTTTCGATGGTTGTCGCTGTCCCGCCTACTCCTCAAGAGCACTTTCCTTGTTTTGATATTTATTATATAATGTCTATTGTCTTATACCATCATCATTATTATTCCATTAGCAATCAATCTAGTGTTTATAGACTGTGGTTGTAAGCGTATATGGCGGTCATTCGGTGCCTCTTGCTCTGGCTGTCTGATTACTAACCTGTATTATTTTTGTAATTCCAACGTAACCTTAGCTTACCTAACGTTACCTTATTAAGTTTCATAAATGATTTCTTTCAAGCTAACCAGGGTTACGACTCCCTTGCATTTCGACTCAGAAATACTGTTCTATTAAGTAAAAAATGCGCATTTTCCGCGGTCTATTTGGAGTGATCTTAACGAACGAGCGAAAAACATGTATTATATTATAGCCACTTAGACTTCGAACATGAATGAATATAAAAATAGTCACCAGAGTTGTCGTGTAATCAACATTTGATATATCAACGGTCAATGAAGTTATCTTGATTAAAGATATCATTAATTGAAAATAACCTATAAAAAGTACTATATATAACAACATAGAAGTCGGCTGGGGCACAGAATCCCACGATTTGCTCCTGAGAGCAAAGTCCTGTTTTCCTTTGGCAGGGAACCGATTTTCCAGCGTTAGTTTGAAAAACTGAATCTCAGTCTATTGAAAATGTAAAGTATGCAAGTCCTTCAATTTTATGGGCATACTTGCTGATTACATTAACAGCAGAGAAGCAGCACTAACAGTTGGAATGAGTGAGTCAGACTGCTATAGCAGGCTAGTTCGCGTTGAAGATTTTCCAGGGTATATAGCCGTTTATAGTTTATGATATTATTCGTCCGATGAGAAAATCCCATTTTTGCGATCCATTCTCATTTTTCAGTCCCAGCGTTTCATATCCCATTAAAAAAAAAAAAACTAGCACGAGTTTTTGCATTGCCCTTCCCTTTCCTTTCCTTTCCTTTCTTTTTTTTTTTTTTTTTTTTTTGGCACTACCAACCAAAGCTACCCCTTCAATTTCTTAAATTTACTTGATATATTTATTTTTAATTCTTCTTAATGGCTTTCTCAGTGTTGTCTCTCTGAGAATGGCAGGCGGTCCATCAACTCAGTGAGTTCCTGCCCAAACCCTCTTTAGTTATCAAACACTGTCATGTGTGATAGGGCCAGATAAAACACTAATTCGTTAAGCCTGCCCTATTAGTGTGCGATTTAGCCTTAATCCTTCTATGGTTAGTCTTGCCCTGTCCCTTTTAATAGGCTTACCTTGGCGGAAATCCAACTTAAAAAGGATTGAAAATGAACGTATAGAAGAGAGATGGTTAATCGGACTTGTGCTATAAGTCGCTAAAGATCGTTAAAAATGTTCCGGTCTCTGGGATCGGTTAGTGGAATCTCAGCTGCCGTATTGACGAGAATCTTTATTTTCTTGAGGATTAAGTGCACGATGAAACAAAAGAATTATTTCTAAATATTTCACCCGCCATTATACCAACCCAGACCGTGTTAGGGATCATGATAAACATGTTTATGAAAACTCAGCATTGAAATTGATAAGCAATTAAGCTTATTTAGTTTATCGAGGCTTTGGTATGTTGCTCTTGTGTCGATTTTGTTCGATCTTACTGTGTCATAATGAAAATTTTGAAAATTTTGAGTAATTTTTATTTGGTTTGCTCTTGTTTTGTTTTTATATATTTATGTTTATTTTAATCATTTTTGGTAGTAATTTTCGTTGGCAGTGATTTAATGTATTGCTCGTGAACATAACTGTTTTCAGTGATTTTCCTGACAAAGGTTGTCACATGATAGCGCATTGTGGTTTGGATCTCAGATAGAGTTTGTAGCGATAAGCCATAAGCCTTTCTTAGGTATTAAATAAACGTGAATCAATTAGCAGACCAACCAGATGGTGCGACTACACGATAATTACTTTGTCTTAATGGGAAATTGAACAATGTATCCCGAGTACCTGTGTTAAGTTGTTTGATCTTATTTAAATAACATTTTGCATTTCAAACCTTTCTGTAGATCCGTCAGCTGGTTTGGGGGGGGGGGGAGGGGAGGGTAACGGGAATCATGGACTGCAGTTACTCATCCGTCGGGTCAGTTTTTGAAGCTTAAAATATTTATTTCAATTATTGTAACTCAAAGTTAAAGCTGAATGACCTTGTATTTAATTTCTTCTGTATTAGTCTCAATTTCTTCACTATTAGTTTCGACTCTCATTCTCAGTTCTTCTGCTCAGCCCCGCTCCTTTTATCCCACACTCTTCTCTCTCTTCTACATCTAATTCATTAGCCAGTGAAGTTTGTTTAACGAATACTCGATATTGTATCGGCGATAGTTCCATCTTATTATCAATCACTCCAGCTGACAGATAACATTGTCAAAAATATGAAAATCAAAATAGTTCATCAATCTTAGTGAGTGTAAGCTGGGTTCTTTGCGGGGGAGCTTTGGGAGCATTTCAACTAAATTAAACATCAATTTGATTCGATAATTTCTCATTTTGACGTGAGAAATTTATTGCCATAACGGTTTCAAGAGTGAATCAATCAAAGTCCGTTCAGATGCGTATTGTTGGGATGATGCTTAGATTGTAGTATCAATTTACTTAGAATCTTACTGGTCATGGTGTTGAATACTGACACGTATTTTTATTGTTAATGATTAATTAGTTGATTTTCGCTACTCGTTAATCATGTTTATAGAGTTAACGTTTTGAAACGGCGCCTCATTGGCTGACACGGTCTGTGATTACCTTTCATCGAGTAATATTTTATAAATGATGTACTTTTTAAAATAATGCATTGAAAATGTACATTCGGTTTGTCCAGAAAACTCTGGACTTGTGCTGACTAAGTGCAATACTTATCCTCTTTATTTCATTTATTCAATCATTTCTTTTATGGCATCTTCCTTTCCTTCCATCCTTTCCTTTTCCCTTTCCTATATTATGATTTCATTTTCTATTTTTTATTTTCTCAGTTTGGCGTTGACTCCTATCTTTCTATTTTTTATTTTATTCCCTTTTTTCTCAAATAATAACCCATTCATTCTAGTGCTTCCAAGTTTTTTATTTCCTTCACTTCACGCATCTCTCATATTGTTGATTCTCTTGTCTCTTTATATGATTGGAATTATTTTTCTTCGAAATCTTACGATCAGAGCGAGTGGAAGGTCTTAATTTTTGAAGCCATCTGCAGTTCTTCTCATAAAAATTCGAACTCTCTTTTCTTGTCATGAGCGTAAAAAGTAAACTTACTGTCGTCTTAAAGTGCTTGAATTCACTATAGCCTGAGGCTCAGTGCTCAAGCAATAGTGACAGCTTCCAAACTTAAACTGCAACAGAATTAAGATACTTTGATTTTTAAGAGTGAAAAAGTGCGTAATGCACTTTTTTGGCGAAACAAAAAATATATAATTCAAAGTTAAGTGAGAGCCATCACTAAGAAGACTTACTTTGGAAGAGTAATGAGCATGGATTTCTGACAGTTATGAACCTGTAGTTATGAATTGATTATGATTCTGAATTCGAGTTACTATTGTACAATCAAGATTTATGACCAATGTATTTCTCTTGGTGTTTTGCGTTCGATGATTTGCCTCGACTTGACAAAAATAGTCAAATGAAACAGTCCAAGGCTTGCTTAAGTCATATTCTTTTCCTTAAATCATTTGTGAAATGTTTATGCCATATTGTTGTGTAGTCTACTGCCACAAGCATACGATTTCTGAAAGCTTAGAAATTGTCTTAAAATCTTGCTTACGGTCAAGCACCTTGAGTTGATTTCGCTTTTTATGTATCAAGGAATTATCCCAAATTTTGACCGCAGTTTTTTAGTGTAAGCATCTGTCCGACAGTGAGACGTATCACTTTGCCTTCTTGTTGTCATGACAAGTACTTTCGGTTTTTGTGAAATGAAAAAAGAAGAGACAAGAAAAAGGCGACTGGCTTGTTTGTTTGTTTGTTTCCTAAAGTAAAATACATTCTAATCGCAAGTTTTTTCCGCCTGATTTTGAAAAAGACTTTCTCATTGCCTCAGTTTCTTTGAGGCATTGAATTGATTTAAACAACAATTAAGGATAATTATTCCCAAAAGAAAAAAAGAAAAAGCACAGCAGCAGTGGTCTATCAATAACTTTGTGTCACATCACCTGATCACAGCTTCCATCCTGACGTATTCAAGAGGTTTGGAGCCGTTACATTGAGTAATAGCAAGCCGGAATAATAGCTACTCTTAGTTCTATAGTTATAGTCATTCATCTTATTTTTGACAGCAGGGTTTGGGATTATTTATTGCTCTAAAGATCTAAACAAACTTTAGAAGCATACGAAAAAGAAATCTCATTCTTTACTTGTTTTTTTTCCCATTGAAAAAAAGATATCATCCCCTTCGACTTTCGCCGTCACGACGAAACTCAGAGGTCGCAGGTTGTTGTTTCGAGCTTTGTTGAGCAAAAGGGCCAAAAGCTAGCCAGACGTGAATCATTGTTTCTTCAAGAGGGATTTATAAGGATTGTCAAGAAAGTGGCTTAACCACTATATAAAACCTTGACAGCTTCGCACAGCACATCAACATAATTCGTAAATCCTGTGCCTGATCATCGGTGATAGTCACGCCAAGTAAAGCTAAAAAGTAAGATCAAATGCAATGTGTACTCAGATACCACAATGACTGACACGGAAAAAGCGCGGCTTGTTCTAGCACTTCTAGGTATGTACATTAATACACATGACTAGCTCTATTCATGGGCTGATTTCGAAGAGAGCATTTTAACTTATTCCTGCGCCATGCGACACCGTCGTCCTAGATAAACAATTTGCGATCCCATCCATTTTGTTTGAGGCCAAACATTCTCTAATCATTTACTAACGGCGTCTTCGGCAAAGAACCCGTTTCTACCAATTTGGCGGGTTTTTTTTAACACCGTGTTCGTTCAATAGCATTCGTCTCAGAATCAGTTCATGTAGACTCGTGTTCTGACACTAACAGAGGGGAAGCGCGAGGACTGGGAGCTCGTGGCCCCAGGCCTTTGGAGAACGATAAAATTCGATTAACTTTGATTTAGCGGACATTATCAAGTAAAAAAGCGATCATTATTTCTCTTGTTGGATCAAAAAAGGAGCAAAAGTGTATCAACGACATGCGTGCTTGATAACTATTACATAACGATCGTCAGCAGACTGTATCTAGAGATGTTTAGATAATTCCGATTTATGTTGGCAAACAAATCAATGTCCATATCATTCCCAAAGGCAATAGGGCACGCTTTGCTTGCCAAACACAGCTAAGCTAGCCGTTACGTTCAAGTCAACACTGAGACAAAAGGAAATTCAACACATGGCACTTTAGTTCAATCAGATCACATGGCAAATACATTGGCTAAAGATCGAAAATACTGTAATACGAAAGTTGAAAGGAGAGAGGAGAAAGATAGAAAGGAAAGGTAAAAAATCGTGTTCAAAATGTCTTTTACTGCCGTTGCAATCCATGTCAACGCATTTCTCAACCGAAACTGAAAACGTTAGCTTCCTGTCGCATAGTCATCAACCTGAATCTTGAAATCTCTACCAATATAGATTAAACGAGAGATTTGTAGAGCAAGTGCCATATATTGGTGTATATGTTTTACCATTATCCCTATTTGAGTCATTTCTTCCAATGCGGTTATCATAGTTATCGAACATCTCCCAAAGTGTTGTATTGAAGAAGTCATATTTGATTGATTATCGCTAGCTTATGATTTTTTTTAAAAGTTATTTGTCTTCATTTATTGACGATTGTCATGTTCGAATTTTAAAATGCTTAAAATATCACTGCTTCCGCAGATGAAGGTGACTTCCATCTTCATCTATTTTTATATCTCTAATCTATCAAAATAAATATAAATATAAATTGTAGTTTGTAGAAAGATTAACGACAAGACATCACTTTAGCTGTTACTCAGAGTTTC
>WUAP02130822.1:0-13904 GCA_015163945.2 Stichodactyla helianthus | reverse complement strand
TTATCAAATATCAAAAACCCTCGGCTACGCCTCGGGTTTTTATATTTGATAAAACACTGCTGCTCGTTTTTTAAATAATACATATCTTTAAAGATTAGGACAAACAATGCAGTGTTTCCTGCAAAATTTCTTGTACCATCAAAATCATATGTCCACCCATAAAAGGGTAGTATCGTCGTGTACAGGAATCCTCAGGGGAACTTATTCAAATGCAAATTTTCCATATGCAAATTGATTCCGATGATTATTCGTGTATGCCTTGTTCTATATGATATTATATATTCATTATATTCATAATTTTGTCAAATGCTAATGAACTAATACTTATAAATACCAGAAAAAAAGGAGTCCATCCAAGCGAAATCACTTTGTGGCGTACTGGTTAGGTTTAGGGTTCGCTGGTTCGATACTTGCCAAAACCCCCTTTTTTTTTATCGAGTGAGGACAACCAAAGTCCCACTTGTGTGTTGGGAAACCTATGATGTACTTGGTTAACCCCTACACGACGATAGTACTGGCCACAACGCTGGTCAATAAATGTTACGAGTTTGAAACCGTTAGTCTGTTGGCTTCGTTGATTCGTCTAATCGGTGCAGACCAATACAATATCCAGGGACTCATAAAAGATGTAGATGAAGATCAAAAGAACACGTCTAGACGAAGATTTTCGAAGGATTGATTTTTCTTGAACATCCCACTCGTGTGTTCGGAAACTTATGACATACTTGGTTAACCCGTACATGACGATACCCATAAAAGTAGAACTTGAGACAGTTCCATAAGTAAGGTCATGCATAACAGCACAGTAGCACATGTGATTTCCCGGTTGCATGCAACATTGCATATTGTGTGTAAGTGCTTCAAGTGTATACAGACATAGTATTATATGAATTCTCATATGAAATTTCTTTTATTTCTGTAAGATGCTTAAAAGAGAATCAAAAAGAATTGATCAACCTGCAAGATGCAACACTTGTGCCAATTTTGAGTCTGAGAACAAGAACCTGAGAAAGTCCAATAGTTCTCTCAGTCAGCAATTTGCACAGCTGCAATGGAACTATGTTAAAGTGCAACAGGACATCAAAACATTAGAAGAGGTTTGTATTTTTTACATTGAATTCATAATATACAAAGTCATTATATATTAATCAGCATCACATTTGGGAACCTGACCCTGAAACATTACTCTATATAAAACATTTCCTTTCTTGTATTTTGTAAAATTATAATTAATTAAACCTGACTATTAAATGTTTTTGATTTAAGGATGTTTGTGGGCATTGCTCATGTGCAGCATTTCTGCGCACGTCACAATTATATTGCATGACAAGCTGACTTGCGTGTTTCAATTAGTTTTCAAATCAAGTTTTCATTGAAAATATTATTTAAAAATGCATAAAAATCATCTAGAAGTGGAAAAATTATAAAAAAAGAAAGTGTTGAGCTGTCAAGACTTTGATTTGTAAGCTAAGAAAACAGAAAAACAATGGATGTGTGTGTTTTGAAAAGTTTCCGCTCGCCATGTCACACTCGTTGGTAAGTGAATGATTAAGACTTTGATATTAAATATCTCTCCAAATCAAATGGTGACCCCCCTTTTTTATTACATATAATTAAAGAAATACTAGATGAGTATTCTCTCAGTTTTGTAAAAAATTTTCATTTATTTTTCGCAGCAAAATGCGACTTTATCTCCTTCATTTCGACCTGCAAAAGCAGCAAAAAGTGCCATTTTCATTCCAGCTGTCCTTTCTCTTTTGCCTCCAAAAAATATTGGTTTTAATACTGCTTAGGAATGAATTGTTCTAAAAGCAGTTTATTAATTGCAAAGTCATTCTAATTCCTTTTCCCACAATGATGTGGAAGTTTTGGCCTATTATTATTTTTTTGTTTTCATCTCTTGATAACTTGTCACGCAGCTCATGATGGGCGCGAAATCACCGACTTCAAAGTCATTTTACTCAATAGAATGAATGGTGACCCCCCATTCACAAACTTACTCTAAAAATACATGCACATACACAATTGATATCACAACTCACAATTCAGTGACTTAGTACTAGTACTTGTAACATTGTATTTCTAACTGAGAGTTAAATACCAAGAACAGAGGCATATAAGCCATATACATCCCGAGGGATGTGAGGCTTATTGCCGATGTTCGAGGTATTAAAGTGTCTTATTTCATACTTGAGAAGGTTTTCACAACACGGCAATTCTTGAGAGAAAACAGTGAGGTGATATTTACATATTCATACATTCATTGTCTTTCTCAGCAATAAGAGCATATTGCGTAGATGATAATTACGTGAATGCTTTGACTCATCCCACACAGAGGAGGCCCGGATGCAAAGAGATCACCTGATGACTCTTGGGCTTGCAAACTTTCGAGCCAGGAGGGCAGGGTTGACAATATGCCAAGTTCTCATCAATAGACTGCTAAATAAGTATATCCCGATGAATAACAAAGAAAACTGTGTCAAGTATGAAATATAAAGAGCTGTTACCATGCGTTTATTGAACATCAAGAAATTATGTTTCTTTTTTAGAATTTAATACAGAAAGATCAAGACATTGAGGAAAATAAGCGTGCCATTCTATATTTTCATATGGTAATTAACTGACAGTATATTACAACTAAAATGGTCTGATATGCACTTATAATACCCACGCTAAAGCTATGTTACCCTCTAGTAATGACATCATAGTTATTATGATAAATCCATTGTTAGTTGTTTTTTCTTCAGGTAATATGGGCTGACATTTATTTGTTGCTCACATTTTCCTCATCCCTACAGGACATGGAAAAGTACATTTGCAACTTGTTAAATATCAGACCATATTATTACCTGTCAAGAAATAATTGAATAAAATGTATGGTCAGGTGACCATGAATAAGATGATGGGTGTCCATTTTTTAAAGAATTCCCTCGTTCCCTCTGTCTGGAAAAAACCTTTCTTAGTGATTATAGCTAATAACGTACTCAATTTTTTTTTAACAGATAATGGTTAACAGGAAGAAGGAAATTGATAAATTAGAGAAAGAAATGGATATTTTGAGGAATAAACATAAGGAAGAATTATGTCAAAAGCTTGATAAGGTAATAAAACAACCCAAATTACATTATTATAACGTGGTACTGCATAAAATGATTATCCAGCCCTCCCAGTTTTTTAGATTTTGCCCAAGTTGTGACGTACTTCTGAGTCCAACTACTTCTTTTTACCCTCAAAAATGAGCAAAAATAATTCCATTTCCTCTGTCAATTATCCACCTCAAACAATCAGAACTCTGTCTCCAACAATTTCTGCTATGAAGAAATTAAGCATTTGAGAAAGTAAAAATATCTTCACAAAACTGACTTTCATTTTGGCCTAGAAGCCCGGGGGGGCTTCCTTCAAAAGTGGGTAGGACAGACCTTTTAGGGTCGAAAATGAGACTGTGTACCTTTTAGGGTCTCCATCTGATGACTCTGTACCTTTTGGGGTCATATTTGTTCATTTTGAAAAATATCAAATGTCATACAAGAATATAATGGTTGGAAACATTGTCATTTAAAAATATTCTTTATTAACCGTAACGATACAGCAAACATTGTTTCTCTAAAGTTTAACAAACTTGAGATTATCCTTTGTTAAAGACATCAAAATCAGCCTTAAGTGATTGATAGATTCATTGTTGGTATATGATAAATAGGTCTGACCATGACAATACTTTGGAAAAGTTTGGAAATTGTCCTAAAAACCAAGTATTTGATGCACCTAAGTGCGTATTTATCAGTTTTGAATTTAAAAAATGATTAAATGTGGTCGTACCTTTTAGGGTCTGAAATCAGCATCTCAGTTAATTTATGCATTCCTTTTTAGGGTCATTTTCAAAACCGTCTGTTAAGCCCCTCTACCCACTTTTCAAGGCATTACCCCCAGGCCTAGAAGTCACTTTTCCATTCAAGTGATGTTACACTTAAAAGCTCTATAGTGAGTTGGCTTACAGATAAACCAGAAATCAGCTCTATGAGAAATCTGTACATTTTGCTTATGGTAAAAGCCCATGACAGAAGCTGTCTTTCTGAATTGCTTATCAATGGCAGGACTGTAAGTGTTTTTACTTAAAAGAGCTTATGGAAAGATTAACAAAAGCTTTGTGTCACTTACCTTGATAGATGTCAAAGGTTAATGTGAAGGATATGCTGCCTTAAGTTTGGGCTGTTCTGGTGGGCTTTTTTCTATGCAAATTGTACAAATTTTGTTTCATTGCAGTGAGGTTTCACAAATTGCTGTAAATAGCTCAGTAATAGACAATTAAAGTTTTACTCAGTGGACTTTTTTATGCCTTTCAAAAGGCACAAAAAGGATATAAAGTGCAAACAGGGTACTAGGGCAAGGGCTTTTGTTGAAATTCAAAAGGGCTGCAGGCCAAGATTTTGAATTTCAATTAAAGAATTGAGCCATGGTGTTAAAAAATTGAACTGCTGCATGGTTTAAAAATCGGCCATGTCCCAATTCTATTGTTTAAATTATGGGAGAATTTGAGATCCAAACCTTTTTTGAGTTGAGAGAAAGTGAGCATTAGATGCTATGATATACTAATGCTTGTAAGCTCTTAGATAGCTTGGTATTGACCCTCAGGGGCATTGGCAGGAGAGCCAAGGCAGTCAGGACCCACATCATCGGCCAACAAAATGACAGATTTTTAGAATTTATATGGTATATATATAAAATTTTCAAAAAAATTTGTCACAGACATGCACAACTGTAAGTAAAGTCATATTCCATACGTATTAAAAGTTCATGAGATTATTTGATGTTCCTCTCCAAGACGAATTTTAGAGTTTCCAATCAAGTCCATTGCACATAGTCCTGATAGGTGGATAAACCAAACAGGACACAAACTTAATGGTAGCTCCTCTTGCATTCTTCAAGTTGGGGATGGCTTTGTGGACTAAGCTGGGCATGGACTAGAGCAGGTCTTGAATTTCAAATTGTACTGGCCTTCTAAAATTAATAACCAACTTTTGCTGTAAGCTGATAAACCTGTGACCCTCTTTTATTTTATGTCTCTAAGTTGAAAGGGATGGGACAGCTATAATTAATGTGCTCATCTGTGCCGATATGATCCGGTCTAACCATTTGCATGCTCCCACACAACAGTGTGATGCTATTGGCTATCAACCAAGCTAACTGGGCATGGGTGGCAGTAATTTCAAATTATATATATAGAGAGCCTATAGTACATGGTCTTGAACTTGAAATTCAAGGTTAGTGAGCCCTGCTCACCCCTGCTGATAATCAAATTAAGCTCCCCCAGCTTTAAGAATCTAGGTCTTACCATGGATTTCAAATCTACATATATAAAACAAAAGAATTTGGATGTGGCTGATTTAAAATTTTTTTTAAATTTATCTCTTATTTTAATAGGTGGTTGTCAAAGAGCTAGAAGAAAAGGCTCAACAGAAAAAACAGATGAAAAAACAAACAGAGGTGTGAAATCAATGACAATATAGCTATCACAATAATAAAAGTATTGTCTTTGATTGAGGCTCTTGAATGTGAATTAAGTTGCCTTTTAAATTGGTGAAATCAAACTGACTGAGACAATTGTTACAGTGGAGGTGAAACACATGCACTGTGCTAGACAAGTTGCTTAGAAAATTGTACAGTGTAATTATAGGGCCTGTAACTCTTCCATAATTCCTTTAGTTGTCCCTTAATTTTGCTTCTTTCATATTTTTCTTCTTCCTTCTGTTCTTTGTTTTTCTTATCATTTTTCTTGATTTAATTCTTTTTTCCTTTATAATTTAAGATGATGGAAGAAGCATATGTTAAGAAGGTTGGTACTGAAAATGAATTAAGGGAACTGAATGAAAAAAACAATGTCTTGCTTAAAGAAAATGAATCACTAAAGGAAGAAAACCGATGGCTAAAAGAAAAATTGGATGCTTCAAACAGAGAAATAAATGAAAGGAGACAGAATGACAAAACCAATGTCTTTCTCAGAGAAAATGAATTGCTTCAGGGAGAAAACAGACATCTAAAAGAAGAACTGGATGCTTCAAAAGCAGAAATAAATGGTTTGAGACTTAGACTTCAGGCTCAAGAAGAAGAGAAGATAAAAGACAGAGAAGAAATAGATGTAAGTACATATGCGTTTAAGCTAAAGTATTGAAAAAGTTTCAGGTTAAATAATTAAAACACGTGACACATGTACAGCCAATCAAGATCTTCTGGACAATATAATAAGTGAAAGGGACAAGGAATCAAGTACAAGTCAAGTGAATGCAACTACCTGTACACATTGTTATCTAGCAGGGGAGAGCCTTAAGGGCTGCAAATAGGGGAGGGCAGTAGTACATAATTGTGGCATGTGCATAAATTTGTGTGACCTCATGTAGGGCATGGGCACGGGGTTTGACGCTCAATTTCCCTTGTAATTCTTTTTATCTACTTTAGCAGCCATAATCTATTTTTATTATTTTTCTCATCATATTTTGTTTAGATTTACATATGTTTACACATTTATAATTATTTTCGCACAAATTTTGACACCCTGTAACGAGCGGTTAAATATGCTTTTAATATTGGGCTACCTGTGGTGAAAAAAATGGCGTCCAACAAGCGTGTACCTATTCATAGTCAAGGCATCGTTTGAACATTTTTAGTTATTGAATTTTATTTTTAGTCCATGTAAATAAGATAGATTTTATTATTTCAATTTTGATTCATTTTTATTTAAATTAAACTATATGTAAAGTGCATTAGAATATTTATATGAAATATGGTGCTATATAAGCTTATTAAATTATTATAATTATTAGACTTTAAAATTTAAAGATGCAGTAATAGGTTAGCTAGGTTAGACAGTAAAATTTTGTTTTGTGATCATTCAAGTGAATTCAGGAAAGGTTTATAAAAATACACTTTTGAAAAAGATCATTGATAAAAATCTCATCTATAATGTTTTAAATCATCTCATCATGTTTTGTTTTACAGGCTATTCAAAAGGAATTTGCTTTACGTGAGGCTCAGCTAAAGGATGGAATAGATAATGAGATTCAGAAGCTGACGAAAGTTTATGAAGAATTGAAAATATATGCAGGAAGGCATGGACTTTAAGTCTAAATTTAGAGACAGAGGTAAAAAATTAATAAAAATTTATTCATATTTAAATTTATACTCTAATATTTTATCTTTTCTTCCAGCTTGCATATATCTTCTTCATTAATTCATTCATTCATCTTATTAATAAATTTATTAATTTCTGCTTTAGAGAAAGTGTGAAGATTTTCCTTCTCCTTAAATCATGGTGGAATACAAATTAAAGTCAAGCTTTAGCTCCCCAGAGAAAATACAGTACTCCAGAGATATTTATAAAGTTGTGAAAAGATAATTTTAGGGTGGCCTGTTTAAATGAATCCAACATGCTAGACAAAATCATCCAACATTGGTGGACAAACAATGTTGGTTAGATCATTTGAACACCTTGTTGGACCATAGTGGACATGGGTACTTTTTTACTTCTTTTTGCTGTAACCTTGGAGATTTTGCTGTGTTTTGCTGTTTTGACATAAATTTAGCACAACTTGAAGTCCTCCAATTATCTCCCTATATAGGTATGTTATCTTCTAGCATTAATTCTTTGGTGATATCATTGACGGAAATATCTCTAATCCCTTTTCTAATCCTCTACATTGCCTTTTTCTTCATTGTCTTGTTCCTAATTAAAGCTGCTACTGTCACTGCCAGTTTCTATTGTTAAGCTATAAGCACCCATCAAGAGTTTTTCAAAATATGCGTAGAGTTTGAATGTGCCACCTCACCCAACATAACCAACACAGTCCAACAAAGTTGGATGATGTTGGTCCAGCATGTTGTATTCATTTAAACAGGCCTTTAGAGTATGTCAGTCACACTGTTGAATGGTTAGATAAATATATCTAAATTAGATGAATAGTAAATATACTATATAAATTAGGTGACACCATGTATTTCAGCAGTTAAAGTCCTGTTACACTATGCAATTTCCTCTGGAACTTGTCTCACAATGCCATTTGTAAGACAAGTTGCTGAAGATTTGCACAATGTAAGGGGTAATGTTTTGCAATGTTTTTTGTTGTGGAGTGCAGCATTGCACACAACGTAGAACTCTGAGTTCTATTTTTCACTACAGATTGAAGTAACTTGCAATGCCCTTAACAATGCATCAACCCCAACCAATTTTTCTTCTAATTTTATCACCTTATTTTTCAAGAATACTTGTGCATCTTGTTATTTAATAATCATCCAATATTATGCTATTATGAGCTCTGCCAATCCTACTTTAGTAAAAATTGCATTGCAATTTGGTGACATCAAGTTGTAGTGTAACACCTCATTTTGGCAACTTGCAATGCTTAATACACATTTCAAAGCATATTGCAAGACATGTTGCCAAGAAAATTGCAGTGTAACTGAGCCTTTATGGACTGATATATTCACTGAACTTTGAAACAGCATTGTATATAGAGGATATTACATGGGTGCGTAGAGATACGAATTTTATCTTCAAGTGTTGATGATATCTCTCACGAGTGAGCGAGATTCAACATGAGAAGATAAAATTTGTATCTCCAAGCGGCCATGTAATGTTCTGTTTATTTTATAGATATCAATGAAATATTTAAGAATTTTAAGGCCATTTGTGATTGGTTGATACAAGGGTAGTCATGGCAACGGTGATATCTTCACATGTGAAGGATAAAAATGATATCTTCACTGAGTATGAAGTTTTAGAAACAGGAGAAATCCTGGTATTTCATTGATATCTATATAATAAATACATTTTTACATATAACTCTATAACATTTGTAATCTTGTTCTTCATTTTCATCTGGTTTTTAATAGATGTTTTACACTAGAACATTTTCAACAAAGACAGTTTTTGTATAGGGATTGTAATATATTTTAATTTTGAGCAATTATTAATTGCTTCAGTAGAAAGTATAGCGACTGTAGGATTGAGTTATGGTGTAAAGCCTTAGCAGGGCCCTAAACAAACTGAAATATTTTTAGAAGAATATATATATATAGTTCATAAACTATTTTATATTAGATATTTATACTATGCAAGGATATACTCTCATACAGTGTGGACAGTCAAGTAAAAGTTATCTTTTATCCAATAGAAACAAATAATTATAATCTTCATAAAGAGCAAAATCTATAATCTTAAAACAGCTGATATAGATCTCTTAGAACAATAGAGCTGATGTTGTACATGGGAAGTTACACCAAATGGGTAAGAAAACGTTTGGTTCAAATGGTGAAATCATAGAAAGTAATTTAGACAGGAGGATTCTGCTAGGTAAATAAGGACCATGTATTCTCAATGCTGTTCCACATCACACATGTTCCATATTATATGGGACACATAAGGCCTGCATAACATCCGTATTAAACCCACACTAACCTTGGTATGGGAATTGATGAAAGCTCACAATGTATTGCATGATTCCTCTTGACCCACCCTTTTTCCTGCACTTGAAAATGATAGCTATATACCCCCTGTACTTTATGACCAGTCCCTCATCTTCCCCTGATTACCCATGATGCTATTTACATCGTAACCCCTTTTGATCTTACCTTCTATGATTTAACCTTGTAAACCTGATGTTTTTTCAGTTTGCTGTGTGCATGTAGGTTAATAATAGCTGCATGCTGCAAGGACTGCAGAGAACTGCATTTAAAAGTGTGCCAGGGCTGAGTTTTGATAGGGGTTTGTGCAGCACCTTGGAAAGTGTTATAATCAACTAGGACTTAAATGGCCATCCAGCCCTTCTCCACATTCCATGTGTTGTTATAACTGGTTAAATATCCATGCACTGTTATAAAATGCAGGTCAGGTATTCTAAACACTCTTGCCATTTGTTATGTATTGACTACATAGAGCAAATTAAATAAATCCCATTCATATAATTACGGACTTGTTATTTTATATTTAAGAGGTTGAGGTTGGGAAAATACCTCAGTTTAAGTAGTGAATAAATGTGTACCACCCTCACAATAGACTTGCAGAGAATACTGTGAACCACCAAATCAGGAACAAAGCTAGGGCATTTTGGCAAGTACGCACAGGTCCACATGCCCCTCAAACATTACTTATTATTACGGAAAAAGAGTACATTTGAAAGTCGTAAATTTTTCAAGTACTCACTTGTGTATTTGCATAAAAGAAGCTGTGCCCCTGCAAACCCCCTGATCAGAGTCACATGGGCTTGGTATATACAAACTTGTCCAACTTTAGATATACGATTATCTTTTTTATTCCAGACGTGTTTCGGCCAGCACAACTGCCATCTTCAGTAGTAATGATAAATAGATGATTACAAGGTATTATATAAGCAAAAATTATGCTAATTACAATGATTATAATAAAAGATGGTAGAGCGAAGAATAACAATGAAAAGTATGACTAAGACTGAGTGAGAAAATCTTGAGACAAATTTGTCCAATATTTACCCATCCAGTATTGAACACGTAATTTATCACAAGCATGTGAGGACTTCAAAGTAAGCCAAGCACCTAAAGTTCGTAAAGTACATCAAGAAAGTTAAAGTAGTAAGTCAAGTAAGACAACACGTTAAGTACAGAAAGCAGATTTCGTATGACAATAAAAAACTTGAGGCGCAAACAGTTACCGGAAATAATTTTTCACCAATCCAATTTGTCTGTCCACAGGGATCCCAAGATTGAAATTTGTGTATGTCTTAAAAAATAAGAAAATATGAAAACAACAATGGTGTAGAATTTTTGTATAGCATTTGTATACCCTCTAGTAGAGTGTTCTCAATCACTTCAAAAATTGCCCTCTCCTTGCATTTCTTTTTGCAATTTTGCCACAAAAATTTTTTTTGAGGGGAAGCCTCAAATAAAAACTCGAAAATCTCAGAAAATAAGCCTCGAATCCAGCTCAAACTCCATTCAGTGGCTGACTAAGACACAACAAACAACATATTAAAAATTCTTCAAGATTTATTTTAATAAAATGTACATATTGCAGATTCACTATCATATATTTACATTTTTTGGATTAGACTAAAAAATGAATGGCTGTAACTACGAGAAAAAATTTAGAACGATAACAACACGACGGAGCCAACACTTAGCACATTTTAACATTTTTTGGGCTGCCTGTGAGCTGTCACCCAATCAGAACGTACGCGTGAGCTAGCGTGAATAAGAGCTGTTAGGTCCAATTTTTCACAGAATGTGTTAAAAAACACAAAACGTTTATCCACAATTTCTCCTCAACCTGAAATAAACATAGCTATGTACACTAATTCCTACTATAAAGAAAAAAGCAAGAAAAATCTTCAAATTTTGAATCCGGAAGTCGCTTTTTCATCCGAATGACGTCACAGTTTAAATCTGCGGCGGCCATTTTGTTTGTTTTGTGCGAACAACTTGTAGCCACAATGATATGAAGCATATTATGTATACAGTCATGTAGATTTTTTAATTATAGTGGTGAAATCTACTCCAGTGGTGCACACATCTACTCTATAATTACTACTTTGCATACCTTTGAAAATGGTAAGTTTTTGGTCTTTTAGTAAGCCTTATTTGCTAAACTATGAACCATTCAACATTAAGTTCTTACTACATTAACCGACTGTCAGTCACATAATCGAATCAAAAATATGATAATTGTCAAATCTAATAATATGGAAAAATACGAGGTGCTGAGGAATACTAGAGCTCTTGCATAGTTTGTGTGCGTTCTTGATATATGTTTCTTAAATATCTTACGCCACCAGGGAGACGTTTTACATTGCGATCGCCAGCAAAGCGTTTCGACTGTTCATAATGGCCATGAACAGGTAGCTAAAGCTAAAGAAGAAAGTGCTAAAGATTATATCTTCAGTGTCACAAAGATGAGAAAGAAGTTTCCTAGCTCGAATTGCGAGCCTCTAGGAGTAGACGAGTGGGATGAAGCGAAGGAAGCAAACAAACAGGTCATTCAGAGAGATCCAAAGGAGGATGGTAAAGTTGGATTGACAGAGGTATCATCTGACGCAACACTTGAAAATAAAGGTAAAACCACCTAAGTTAAGTCGTTTGACCCTTTTTTTTCAATGATTTACTAGTATATACAAGGCAAATCTCTTATTAAACATGCGCGTAGGGCCCTGACGGAGTTTTATCAATGGGGGATAAAAAACGAGGTTCAATAACCTTAACCTGCGTACGGACGTCGAGCAAGTGATCCTGAGGTCCAGGGGGGGAACCCCTTGAAAAGTGAGTAGGGGGCCTCGACGGACAGTTTTGAAAATAACCCTAAAAGGTATGCATAAATTAACTGAGATGCTGATTTCAGACCCTAAAAGGTACGACCACATTTAATCATTTTTTAAATTCAAAATTGATAAATATGCACTTAGCTGCGTCAAATAGTTGGTTTTTAGGACGATTTCCAAACTTTTCCAAAGTATTGTCATAGTCAGACCTATTTATCATATGGAAACAATGAACCTGTCAATCACTTGAGGCTGATTTTGACGTCTTTAACAAAGGATAATCTCAAGTTTGTTCAACTTTAGAGAAACAATGTTTGCTGTATTGTTACGGTTAATAAAGAATATTTTTATTATATTTTTTATGACATTTGATATTTTTCAAAACAAACAAATCTGACCCTAAAAGGTATGGAGTCAGCTGGAAGTCAGCTGGAGAGCCTAAAACAGGTACGCTAGGATCTCATTTTCAACCCTAAAAGCTAGGTCCGTTGAGCCCCCCTACCCTCTTTTCAAGGGAGTCCCCCCCAGGCATGAGGTTAATACATGATGTATTGATCACAGAAAAGGAGAGTAGCAAACATGATGCTGAGACAACAGGTCCAATACAAGCAGCTGAGGATGACAACAGGAAAAGGAATGTTGCTGTTGAAACTCATGAGGTAGGTCATTCTGTGATTATGCATTTGAGTGGAATTAGACCATTTCTCTTTTGTTGCTTACAAGTATGCACTTGCATACTTGAAGGCAAAATTATTGCAAAATGTAGTATTTCATGGTAATATTGCTTTTGTACAATTCACAAGAGATGAAAGCTGTATATAGTGTACAGAGTTGAAAAAGCTAATAGCTAATATTTTCATAATGGAAATATTTATTATTTTCATCCAGTATATAAGCTAATAATTCCTTGTAGATCTCCAGGTATTCTTGTGATAAAGGCAGGTAAAATCTCATCATTTTAGCAGAGTAATACGCACTATCCATAAAGCCACCACTAATTTGCATAAATCACTAAGCTCAATAAATTTTGAAAACATTTTGACTTTACATGAAAGAGCATCAGCGAATTAGTAAATGCACACAGTTTCAAAGAATAATGTTAAATCCTTGCAGAGTTATAAGCATTTAAAAAATGCTAAAAACATCAAAAGGAGGCTGGTTGGGCCTTGGCTGTGCTTTACATAAAAATCCTTCTAAATTTAAATCGCTGTAATTTATTGTCAGGTATTTGTGCTAAGACCCTGAAATTTCATTTATTTACTAATGTTAGCATGCTCTTTTGAAGACTGCTTGTTATTACTTTAGCACATGAGCAGAAATCAGTATTCCTCATTAAATATGGAATACTGC
Organism: Stichodactyla helianthus; assembly: GCA_015163945.2. Lineage (NCBI taxonomy): Eukaryota > Metazoa > Cnidaria > Anthozoa > Actiniaria > Stichodactylidae > Stichodactyla > Stichodactyla helianthus. The sequence continues at coordinate 282 of WUAP02130822.1, read as the reverse complement.
TTTATGGATAAGGTGTAATTCCTTGTGTTCAACTGGTTTACCAAAAGATTTCAAACACTAAACAAAATGGTGCCCTTGAAAAGTTAGACCTCAGACCTCAGACCTCAAAGTTAGACCTCGAAAAGTTAGACCCATTGTTTTGAACCTCCAACAACAACAGTGTGGGATCCCTGTGGTATTGATTTGGGGGAGGGGGCACTTGGCCTTAGACTCCTTCGCATCCGTTTCCGGTGGCTCTCAAAAAAACGCCCCCAGTAACGGCTGCTGTCATTCGAACGAAAT
>WUAP02130811.1:0-13904 GCA_015163945.2 Stichodactyla helianthus | reverse complement strand
ATGAGCCGAACTCATTGAATACAATGGATAATTAGGCAGTCTTCTTTGATGTAATTAGGTTCGGCTCATGGAAAGTTCGACGTCTGAAACGGGCCTTAGCGACAAAATGATGCAAATTACAATATCTAAAAGTGCTCAAAATGGCTTGTTTTGGCTGCCAGCAGCACTGAATACCTCAATATTAACCTAATGACAGAATATTGTTACACTTACACAGACCCAGTTCTTAAAATGACCTATCTTTTATCGGCCTATTTTGACCGCAAACCTTTTGATGTTTTGAAATAGACTTACATCTGCTTATAAAGCCAATCCCATGGCAAAACTTCAAGTAACAAAAAATAATTATTATAATAATTATTGAAGCTCTTTTTTACGATATATGGTTTTTAGAATTTAAAGGTTAACTGATTTTTGTCTAGAGTGAAGAGATTGCGTCGTAAATCAACATTCTTAGTGCTTTATTGGTTATTATAATTGTACGCATTGGACAATATTCTTAGGTAGATGAATGTAAGTATTAAAAGTGTATCGCGAATTTAAGATTTATTAATTTTTTAAGATTAATTTTTTAAAAATATGGAAGAACTTTTTTTGTTTGTGTGTCAAATGAATTTGCTTTTCAATGTTTGCGTTGGTAAAAGGCCTAGTGAATATTACAAAAAACTTTAACTTTTTGCGTCTTAATGTGCAGTAAAAACACACAGCAAGTTGACTTGTGGCTTGTCATTTCTGTAGCCTTTTAAATTAAAGTTAGATAAACTATAAGTTGCCAGTCTGCAGTGGATATTGAACTAAAAGTCATAGTAAAAATAGTTGAATTTAAATCTGGAAAGTCGGAAAATATTAGGATAGAACTAAACTGTCAGAGAGCTAGTGATCAAAAGCAACAAAATCAAAGAGGATAAAGTCCTTTTCTAGGCAGAAAGCTATCGGAAGTGTTCATTTTAATGATAGACCACGTTTCAGAAAACTGTAGGACTAACAAAAGCTTAGAAAGAAAAGCCGAAACTGAGTTTGCCCCGGCTGTCATTCTAATTTTCCATCCATAGCAAAAAAAAGGTAAAGCTATGCATTTATAACGCGCAAATATCTATATGAATATATTCAAATGCGTGGGACCGCCATTAACGTGATCATCCGAGCCACGTGAAGGTCTAACCATTTGCAGATATTATTACAAAGGCAGCACCTTCTCCTCAGTTATTTTAAGACCCTGAGTATTGGTCCGGCCGGGGCTTGAACCCACGACCTCCCGCACAAGAGACCGATGCTCTACCAAAAGAAAGTTGACAAAGAAAGTTGACAAAGTCTGCGGCAAAACAAAGCATAGATTAAGAGGACTTATGCAAATTTTTTCTTCAAAGCCCTCCATGTCTGACAGATCAAGTTTACCTTCGCATGTTAAATTTTTAGTCATTTTCGTATACATTAAGCATGTTTTCATCGTTACCACGGGCAGGTGTGAGAGTTTTGTCTCTGGGGTAGTCATCGTGGCATTAGGAATAATTTCGGTACTTTCAGGTTGTCAGAATTATGTAAAGAAAGCAAAAACTATCGAGGGCAAAAGACAGTAAACACGAGCTCAATGTTTCATAGATATATGTTTCAGTGGAACAAATTAATGCTATTTTTCATGGTCATGACACAGCTAGACGTCTGGGTCCTCGAGACACATCACCCGAAGCAAAACAGCTCAACAGGTTATAAGCAAAAGAACTGCTGCAACTTTCAAAACAATGATATATCAGCCATGATAGGTCTGAATTCAATAAAAAATCTTACCAAATATGTCTTTTTGAAAGTGTATGACCTTACTTACTAGGAATGCTCTTTTTTAGATAATCGAAAGACATTCGGACATCAGTTGACCAATATGACGGAAAGTGTTTGCCAATGGCACGGCACACAGCTCCGTATTCAAAAAACGAGTTACGATTTTTTTAGCAACTGCATCCGAATAAAGATCGCTCTAGTCTCTGGGATATAATATTTATTTTTAATTTGGCTCAGTTTAATTCACGCTCGACGACCGCATGTCAGTGTAGCAGGCGACTCATTGGTTGACTTTCGCTCATCCAACCATATGCACTTCGTTCCCTACTCAGTTATTCTGACGAACTAGTACAAAACCCATGAGCTACGTATACCGAAAGCCTTACGATGGACTTACCTTTCGCATGTAAGACTGGTAAAACAAGCCGTTGACAAAGTGAGTAGAGTTACAGTCCAGCAGATCAGCACGATCGCGTCAGCTCACGAAAGGGTTTGACCAGCTAGTGTGTTTCTTGAGTACCTGTACATATATAGATCTGCGTTTGTTTATATTTTAGTTTAACTAACATCTGCACAACCAGATCCCGTATGTAACGTCACTAGAACCCAAAACTGATACATTCATTAAATGATCGTCATCTAATGGTCGTAAATGAATAGATCCGTCGCAATTATTTTTTACCATGAAAAAAAACATGGTCTAAAAAGATTATACAACAAAAACGCTCACCCAAATGCCTTTGATAAGTGTGATCTAAAATAACAAATTGTTTTTTGACCCCAAAACCATTTTCGCTCTACTATTTCCCATGGGTCTTTTCTGACAGTGAACATGGTGCATTGTGGTCTAGCTTGGGTACAAACATCCATTAGGCACTAGTTCCATTCATCAGCTCACTAGTCAAACGCAAACCATTCAACTGAAAGTGCCAGGTACAATTTATATAATCCTTTGAAAATATCTTGCAGCCGTTCGATTGAATGCTGTTTGATAAGTGGAGCGGTGTATGAAAGGTGGTCAATATTCGAACCCAAGCTAGACCACAATGCACCTTGTCTCAGGAAAGGCCTATGAAGCTTTACACATGGACGGGAGCCAAAAAAACCGTGGTCAATTGATTATGTTCTCAGTGCCGCACTTCCAAACCCAGATGTGTGCATTCATAGGATGAACTAGATGAATAGATTAAAAGTAAATAAAAATAAAAATTTTGTGTCGTCATATTCAAAAAAGTGCACACGTTAACGTGTTTCTTTGCATTGATAAAGGTCCTTTGCGGAGGGACCCAAACGTCTTGACTTTTTTTCTTTTTTATTAATGATTTTATATACATCAGGAACAAATAATAAACATGTTAAGTAATCCGGCAATAAATTTTCTGTTGACGCCAAAGCACAACAGTCTGCTGTGCACTGAGAGCCGGTCTATTGGATTCAGCCACGACTCAAGGTCTTGACTAAGATAACCGAAAAAGAAGATGCTTGCTTTCCTCTGAACAAAATGACGTAAGAATCCAGAGAACTTGGAATTTTTCGGTCTTTCGGACTTGTAATTATGTGTAACTAGGCCTATCAAATGTTAACTTTAATCCAATTTTCACAAATGTTCTTCTTTAGTTATACTTTAAATAACCTCAACACAATGGATTCAAAACCTCATACTGAGCACTACAAATTGATTTCACCAAATTATAACTAGACAGACAACCCACTAAGACAAGCATCTATTCTGTGACCTTCTCCCTTGGATTCTTTGTATGTTGTGCATTGTGCTTTGCTTCGGTGCTTAATTTGCATTATCAAATGATCTATAAATATCTACAAACAACTCTGACGATTTATAAATATGATTCTTTTCTTTTGGGGTCGAGTCTAATCAGAGTTTGATTCATCTGATGGTTCATCTGAGTCTTCTTGAACAATCAAGTTTGCCTCTTCTACAGGCTTTCCGATGAAAGGTTCGGATTCACCTCCAAAATCTAAAGCATGCAAAAAATATACAGCAGTAAAGATGTCTGTTATCTCTGGGATCATCTGCTCCTTGCCTTGCAAGTCATGGTTGATGCACTCTTGCAGAAGTCTTGTGACTGGACTGAGCTCCCCAGTGTTGAGCGGTTGTTTAGCTTTTCTTGGACCATAGATGTATCCTGAATCCATGTTTATATTCTTATCATCTGGTAAATGAAAATCAAGGACTACTCGTTCCCAGGTTGGATAGCTAGCACCGTCACCCTCCATGCCTCCATTCACTTGCATCACTCTGTTTCCTAGAAGCCTGAAGGAAACTTTGTTGTCAACGTACTTGTCAGCTGTAGCACCAGGAGAGAAGTTATCTGTTTCTACTGTTGTTCTGACTATCAGTGAAAATATCAGTTTTTCTGGCATATTTCTTAAGTCATAGCTCGTTGTGAGATTGAAAAAACGAGAGATGGCTCCTTCAGCTTTGTCTAGAAAGCCTGTATCAGATTTCTGCACTAAAACATCCAAAGATTCAACAATAGACTTGCAAGATTCTGAATCATTCTGAATCCATTTTGCTGATGATTTCCGAAAGCTTCCAGAGAGACTCTTCTGATAGAATTCCATCAAGGGCTGAATGGATTGAAAACTAGGCTTCTCGTTCTTAGATGCATTTTTGAAGACCAGTCTGTCTTCTTCGTATATGCTCCTATCCATTGGGAACAAGAAGAGAAACCATATAAGAAAATTTGCATGAATCGAGGGAACGGTTTCCCCGACTTCCTTTTGAAGAAGCTCGCTAACTGGTTTCATAGGCTCATAAACGTTGTTCACCTCTTCTTCACTCCAGTACTTGTAGTCTTCTGGCATCATCCTTGATAAGTCTTCCTTCTCGATCTTTAGATCTCCACATTTCACTTTGACGCTCAACTCATCATCATAATTGCCAATGTAGTCATGAAAATACGAAGTATCAATCGTCATGTCTTCATCACATTTTGGTAAGTGAATGGTAAAGCTCTTATCTTCTGTACGACATGTAGCCCTTGGTTCTCCCTCACTGACGCTTGTGCTGTAATTTCTGATCCAGGTAAATATTTCACAGGCAACAGGACCGCTCTTTCTCCACACGTCTACGACCTTCTCGTATGAAAGAAAGTTCTTGGTTCTGGAGTACCTCACTGCATCCTTTAGAAGTCCTTGGAACTTTCGATATTCATCATATGCGTCGCTCCGGGATTTCCTATATCTAACGGCCAAATCAACTGTCATTTGCTTGAGGTAAAACTGGGCTTTCGATCTCAAAATGTTGATGTGACAATTTCGAGAGCTGTTGATCATTTGTTGAAGTCTCTTGCAAGTTCTTGCCAAGCTGTTGAATGTGCTACAATCGCTGATAAATGATACGATATTGCACAAACAATCGTCATTGAGAGATAAAAAGGTGGCAGGCTCCATTTTAGTAGAAGTTTATTTAACTTTTTTCCCCGTGGTTTAGTATCAGTTTCGGTTTGATCGACCGCTCCCAGTTTTGTGTTCGTTGTTCCAAAACGAAAGCCACAATGATTGACAGCCGTTCCACGCAAAAACACAGGAAGCTGACTCGTGTATTTCAGAGCAACAAATTGAAGATTAAAGAATTTTTTTAGTTAAAACGTTTGAAGAAATTGTTGTTTTATTTACGGCAGGAATGTAGCTACACCTCCCTGATAACGGTGAACTTGAAAACCTAACTTGAAGCACTCACATTTGGATCAGAAATGCGTTGCTGGCGCAGAGGGGACTGAGGCGGGGTAAAAGAGGAGGAGGAGAGGAGTGGGAAAAGAGAAGAGGAAGGGGAAGAAGAGGGAAAGGAGCTTCGTTTCCCTCCCCAGTCCTCTCCCAGTGTTCTCTAAGCCAGGCTAACGTTATAAGACTGTAAAAATGGCTGTTATTACGGTTGAGCCCGCAATCAGATTTTCTAGTGTTTCAGAGCCTATTTCAAAACGAGTGCGAGTGTTTCATTAGGGTTTCCAAACACGAGAGAACATTTGAAAACACGAGGCCTCTAACGAATTAATCAAATACAAAAAAGAAACGTATCTGGAGATTATGGACTACTCCGACTGAAACAATATCAAAGAATGGACTCATTGTGATTGATTGTATTTTCATTGTTTACTGGACAAAACCATTAGATTCAGCCATGTCTCAGTCTTGACCAAAATAACCAGAAAATTCTTGCTTTCCTTTGGACAAAATGACGTATAAATTCAGAAAATTTGGAAGTTTTCGGTCTTTCGGCCTTTCAGTAATTATGTGTAACCAGGCCTATTTAACTTTTTTCCCCGCGTGGTTTAGCATCAGCTTCGGTTTGATCGACCTCTCCCAGTTTTGTTCGTTGCCACAATGATTGACAGGCATTCCAAGCAAAACCACAGGAAGTTCACTCGTGTATTTTAGAGCAACAAATTGAAGATTAAGGAAATGTTTTAGATAAAATATTTGACTATGAAATTGTTGTTAGTTTTTACGGCAGGAAGGTACTACACCCCCTGATAACGGTGAACTAGATATATCTAACTTGAAGCACGCACATTTGGATCAGAGAAAAAGCTTTATAGAATGCGTTACTGGCGCAGTGGGGACTGAGGCGGGGAAAAAGAGGAGGAGGAGAGGAGTGGGAAAAGAGAGGGAGGGGGAGAAGAGAGGGAGGGGGAGAAGAGAGGGAGGGGGAGAAGAGAAGACGGAGCATCCTTTCCCTCCCCATTCCTCCCCCCTTCCCAGTGTTCTCTAAACCAGGGTTATTTCAAAAGACTGTAAAAATGGCTGTTATTATAGTCCCGCAATCAGATATTCTTTTGTTTTAAGAATCATACAACTGAGGCCATCGGGTCAAAATACAATTCTTGTCTCATTTGCATCTCATCTGCCTGCATCCATCTTCTTTTTAATGGAACGAACGGTGCGCTGTGATTGGCCAACGGGTTTCGTCAATGTTGGACGTCAGCCGTTGAGATGTAAGGACGGAAATTGCATTGACCCTATAGCCTCACTTGTACGAGTATTAAAACAAAAGAATACATTATTACGCAATAACAGCTATTCCGTACCATGACTGTGCCGTGATGTTTTTGGATCATAAGAAACTAATCTATTATAGTGGAATGTGTCCTCAATCTGAGAACTGGAAGAGCAGACAAAGCAGACGAAAAGCCTGCTCTGGGAAAGATAATGGACGGATAATACCAGTGCGTTTTATGTCACGTTCAATTTTATTGCTTAATATCTTTAATGGGAGAGTCTACAGAGCGCGCAGTTGATGTAATATGTTCATAAAAATATAATGAACAACACATAATACAATGGATAGAATGACAATAGACCACAATAGATTTTATTAATATATTATATCACTTGAGTATTGTGTAGATTCTTCCTTTCTTTAATAAGTTAGCTTTATCTGAACGTTTTACAAAAATCTAGGAGTCAAGCGTAATGGACTGGTCAGTTTACATAAGCAATTTCCTATTGTTAATAGTCTTAGCCTGGTTGGCCATGCTTGGTGGTACATTCGTGGTCAACACACCCTTTATCTTTATGACCTTTTCTTGAAACTAATTTGGAAGGGCTTAGGGGTATGCACGAGGCCCAGCTCGCCTATCATATCCAGAGGTGGTGATCCAGGACATGGCTCGAGCTTAAACTGGTGTAACAGCCTCGACACGATAAGGAACAACTCTTGTTTGGCCAACGCTTCTCCCACACAAACCCGACGACCGGCACCAAATGGAAGGAAACTTTTCTCACCAGCCACATGCACAAATTTGCCATCAGCATCCAAAAACCTTGATGGGTCAAACACAGTTGGATTCACCCATTCTTTTTCATCGTAATGCATTGCCCAGAAGTTGAACAGTAAAGTGGTTCCCTTAGGAATACTGTAGCCTTCAAGAGTTGAATCTTTCATTGCTTTGTGTGGGACTGAAACCGCTGCAACTGAAGACATACGAAGCGTCTCAGAAATGGTTGCTTCCGTGTAATTAAGTCTTTTTCTGTCATCCCATTGAGGTAAGGTTTCCCGACCAAGAACTCGATCAAGCTCCGACTGCACCTTCGCTTGGACATCTGGATAATTGACCATGTAGGTCATCAGCCACAGAATGGTAGTCGTGGTCGTCTCAAACCCAACAGAGAACGCATCTGCCATTGTCATCACAACATGGTCTTCGGTGATGATGTCATGGATCTTACTGTCCTCTTTCTCTGCCTCGTGCAATGATTTGATCAGCGCATCAGTCAAATCTCGAACAACGCCATCTTGGTATGTTTCCTTATGTTGGCGAAACTTCTCATTCAAAAATCGATCCCGTGTGTCACGAACGAACTTGATCTGCTTTGAATCGTTGATGGGAAAGTGGATTAGAAAAGGGAAAATGTTCAGAATGTTGAGAGCTCCAAGCAATGGAAACATCTTTTGGTTGTAATCAACAATCATCATGAATTCCGGATCGTCGATCTCGTAGTGTTCGCCGTACACCATGGCACAGATAACGTTCATTGTGGTCAACAAGATTTCATTGCAGGGGTCAAGGGGTTTTCCCTGAGAAGCGGTTAGTCTCTTGGACAATTCTTCAAATTCCTTGCAGACTTGGTCTTCCAGTATAGGGTTGTACATTCTCATGGCGGAATGCACGAGCTTTCTTTGAACGACCCAAGAAGAGCTGAAATCTCCAGCACCGATATCTTTGGAGCCGCGTGTCAGGTAGTCCATGGTAAAGCTGTATGGCCTTCCAGCAAAATCATCCTTCTTCGTGAGCAATGCTTCACGTGCAATCGAAGCAGAATTTATAACGACCATACGCTGATCAGGAAGCTCCAGGGTAAAGATCTTTCCGTATACCTTTGAGGCTTTGGTCAGCTGTAGCTGCAACTTTTTTTGTGAGATCCATTTTGCAACATCGAAAAGGTTACCAAACAAGGGTAATGGTGCTACGCCAGGTGGCATGCCCTTAGGTTTTTTGTAGTAGCTGTAGAGTGCATACGTAACCAACAAGGCCATTGATGTGACGACCAGTTCTAGCAGCATATTGCAACTGTTTTATGCAGATGTCTGGAAATAAACAATTATATTTGCTGTTAGAAAAGTTAAACAAAAAGCGTTAATGAAATTGGATTGGATGCGATGTCATTTTTGCATCCTTCCTTCAGTAGCGGACGTCTATTGATGGCCGTATTTCGTTATGACATCAAGGGTTGTTTATGAGGGGGACAATTCAGGTCCCTAAAACGATCTAAACCATGAATCTTAAAAGGACTTATCCAAGACCAACTTGAAATCTAGATAGGAAAAATAAGAGAAATCTTGGGAGATGTGTAGTACTCGAATGCCTTGGTATCATATCTAATACTCTTTGGTCTCGTTTAGATCCCCAAATTTCACTTTGATGATCAATTGTTATTATAATCTTCAAACTGACATGAACTACCAGTCGTCATTCGTTGATCATTTTTGGTAAATTAATTTTCGTTTCTTGTAAGTTGAAACTAAACTGTTGAATCAATCGCTTATAAAAGACTCAAAATTGCACAAAAAATCATTATTTAAAGACAAACTGGTGGCAGTCTCCATTCTAGTAGGAATTTACTCAACTTTTTTTTCACGGTTTTAGGGTTTTACAAGCCTCAGGCTAATGAATCTTCCAGCTGTTTAGTAGGAAAAGCAACATTTTGACAGGCGTTCCTAGCAAATCCACAGGATACCCACTTAATATTACTTTTTCAAATTAAAATAATAATAATAATAATAATTACCAATATTGGTTCGAAAAGAAACTAATTGTGGCTAATATTAGTGATTTAACGTACTTTTAATCGATTACCGTGAGCAGGGAAAGAAGGTACAGAAATGAAAGCGAGTTCCTGTTAAAACAGGAATATCAAACGCTTCCTGATGGAGGTCCATCTGTACACAGTTTCCATCACCTCTGAAGACTATTTCTGAGATTTAATTCTTGTAATGCAATAATTATAAAGCACAATTTTAATCAAATATCATCAAACGAAGAATTTCATAATGTAACCCCAAGGCGAACTTTCCTTTTGACAAATTCCGAATTCTATAGTGCTCTTTTGCTCGTACTAATATTTTTATTAGGTATCATTCACGAAGCAGAAAAACTATAAGCTTATTAATAAATTAACTTTATTTACCTTGTCTGAATTTTATCTAATATTCCTAAATCGAAAGAAAGTAACCTTATGGCCTAAGAACAGAAATATATGGTCGTGAAAAATTGTTTACTCGTTTGACAAATTGCTAATAATTTCGCAACCCTGTAATCCTGAGGAAACATGCGTAGCTAAATTTAATTTATACTCCTTGTCGAGTTATTGAATTCAAACTGTGTGTGAGAAAATTATTCTAAAATACCTTACCTTATTCCCTGGCTTGAAGAAACCCGTACTCTGGTCTACTTTTAATAATGCACAAATATGCGTATTCACATCGTATACATAGGCAAACTTATAAATATTAATGAACTTGTGAAAAATTAATAATTAATTAATGGGAACTATAAATCTTCCAGGGAAATTTGGGATAGTTATTTTAATAGTGACTGGTATTGGTAACTAGCTGGATTTGGAAATAAAAATTTTTCCCCAGTTTTAATATCCACTAGCCGTTGTTGAAAACTGAGAAAAATTAAAGATGGGTTACCTGTGTAATACTTATTTATAGAGCTGTTACAGTGCATTTTAACTTTTCCCGAGCAGATTCCGAAGTTAGTTCGGAAGTTGCGAAGTTCCCTGGCGAACTTCGTTATTTCGTGGCAATTTGCGAACTTCGATTTGAACTTGGGAACTTTGCTCGAACGGTCGGCGCAGATGCAGGTTCAAACAAGTGCTGAAGATCTTGTTCAATGGCTTTCCAGCTTCAAGAAAGACCTCAAGGATAGCTCTTATACCATCTAATTAAAGACAGATTGATATATAGCGAGTCAATTTACGACAAGAACAAACCTTAACTGAAACTGGTGTATCAGAAAGGGATCGATAATGTTCATATTTGCCTTGTAAACGGATAGAGAAATTTAGGAACAAGTCGCTGCTACCTCTTCAACACTTAAAAAAAAAACAAAATTCGAGAGCTTGAGAAGTCTCCAAGACCCGATAATGAGTCTACTCCTGCTCGCAAAGTCCGTTCAGAATTGTTTTGTGTACGCCAGTATAAACTCAACTGAACTACATAGCTCATTATTTGTCTTTACCGCCAATTGTTTGCACAAAGTACCCTCAGCTGTGAGCACAGCTTCTTATACTACGCGTTTTGATTCCTTAAGAATCGAGAGGGGGGGTTAAGAATCGAGATTTTAAGGCAAGAAGAGGCGTTTAGGGTTTATCGTTTGCAGACTGTTTTCATACTATTTGCAGACTGTTTTCCATATTGTCTGTGTTTTGTCTTTAAAAGGAATTTCTAAATAGCAGATGTCATCAGAAAAGAACGGCGTTCAGAAATTTGTTTGAAATCTTATGGCAAGCATACTAAATATGGGTATAATACCAAAATATAGTCCATTATGCATATTAATGAGCTCCTGTAAACGAATCTGATGTCACTGTTGTAAAAATGATTGAGTATTTCACTCTTGAACTATTTAAAAAAAAAGAAGTAGCTAAACCGAAGGTGAAGGTCAGGGAAGGAGAACGGGCTGGGATACCTGTGCAATATAAGAACCCACCACGAGTGTCTATCTTCAGATTCATTCTCTAGTAAAATAAGCCCATTGCTTTTAAAGCTTTTGGCTTGCTTTTTATTTACAGCTTTAAGGCGATGTCAGCTACACCTACCGGTTCTGTTTTTTCCTAAAAGGGCCCGAGTGCAGGATTTAGGTTCCCTGTGTAATATCAATAATGACCGTGATGTCAGGGGGTGTATTTATATAGAATGACGTAGTGACCTCGTTTCGTCCTTATATAGCGATAGCTGGCGTAAACAGAAACAGAAACGATTGCAGAAATTTTGTTCCAAATCTCATCATGGATCTTACTAGTGTGCCCTTATTTTTGACCGCAAACTGGTTCTCCATTTCTCTAACAGTTTGCATAACAATTATTCTGTATTTCTGGGGTATCGCTCCTTTCCGTCGCTCTACGATCGTTGCTGCTGTTGGTGATATCCCAGGACCACAGCCTTTGCCCTTCGTTGGTAACATCTTTGACTTTATCAAGCACAGAGGACAGTTCCATTTGCAAATCGATGAATACTACAAGAAATATGGCCGGTTGTTCACCATGTTTCTGTTCGAGAAGAGGCCATCTTTGATAGTGAGCGATCCAGAGATGTTAAAAGAAATGCTAGTCAAGGACTTTCAAAGTTTTCACGATCGTCCGGTAAGTTGATTGTTAATATGCCTAAACTGTGCAAATAACTAAAACAACTTTAATTACAGTCGACTGCAATCCATTGTTGCTAACTACACTAACATTGAAGGTATAATAAAAGTTAGTTTTTACAAGCCAGAAATCGATGGTCAAATCTAGTGTATCCTCGTTCACGATATGATGGAAAACTCGTGAATAAAAACGATATGAAACTCTTAACATGTAATGATCTCTATAAATTCACACTGATTAGTTTTACAATGAGCAATAATGTGGGATCTCGATCTTTAGGGAATGTGGTGGTGGTGGTTCCCCCTCAAGAAGTGAAAATAAAGCTGCACCCCTGCTTTTCTAGGATGAACTATCGCCCTTCGCTTGAAGTGAGCCCTTGATGGCCTCAAAGGCAAAAAATGAAAGGATGAAAGGATGGGACTTTTGTGAAAATAAAAATACTTCAGCCTGCCCTCATCATTAAAATGATATTCCCTTAGGAGGAGTGGTTGTCTATGAAAATCCAAATATATGTTTTCCCTTCATTGTGTGTTTTTGTGATCTTAATTCTTTATGTCCAAAATGAGGGAGGAAATTATAGCCATCCACTGTCTCTCTTTAAATTTGCTCCTAAACAGATTGATCAATGTAAAACCTTAAAAAGCTGTACATGTTTCTTTTCCCAGGATCTATTTGAATTACCAAAACCATTTGACTCCATGATGACAGCTGCAAAGGGTGAGGTATGGCATCGCATCCGTACCACGCTGTCCCCAACATTCAGTGCTCACAAAATGAAACTGATGATTCCACTCTTAAACAAGTCATGTGACCTACTGGAGAAGAAGCTAGAACATGTTGTTGAGACAGGAGAGACCATTAACATTTACAGGTAACATATTGATATGGTTTTAAGCAGGGGTGTAGCAAGGACCCAGGAATTGGGGGGCACCCAGAATAAAAAAGAAAAAAAACAGGGGAAAAAAAACCAGAAACAAACAAACCAAAAAAAACCACCAAACATCTTTATTGATTCATTCTTTCTTTCTTAGGTTCTTTGTTAAATTTAATTTCTAATATTTTTGTTTTCTTTCTATATTTCAACAATTAATTTCCAAAAATTTAGGGGAGGCACGTGCCCCCCCTTGTTGCACTACTTGGTTTAAGTTTACAAAGATTTCAATTTGAAGTAGCTAATTACTGAAAGGGTAAATTACCAATTGCCTTTAATTTCTTGTCCATATCTAATAATAATAGAGTGGTTTTCATTAACCCATGAAACAAAGTGTACTAATTTAAGCGTAATAAAGTGTAATAAAGAGTAGTCTCTTTGAAAATAATAAGTTTCACAGTACTTATTGGAACTGTGTCCTCGGGAACCCAGGGGTAAAATTCTGTCTCTCATTTCTCGCTACCAGAAAAAATACCCCTGGGAACAGAGTCTGTTAGAGCTTGTTCTGGAAGTTGAAATTCATCTCTTTCCTGATTGGTCGACCTCCTGGGGTCAACCAATCAGCATCAAGTATAGCTAGACAAATAAAATTAAAGGTTAGCAATGTCTTTATACTCAAAATATTATGCATTTAGTAAAGACAGAGGATGACTTTCATACAAAATGCAAGTCCCTCTTGTAGAATTAGTCTATTAATTATTGACACAAATACAAGAGTTTTGGTTTACTGTTGGAAGTAATATTTCAAAAATGAGTGTGAGTGTTTCATTAGGGTTTCCAAACACGAGAAATCATTTGAAAGCACGAGGCCATAGGCCTCGTGCTTTTATTGTTTTCGAGTGTTTGGAAACCCTAATGAAAC
>WUAP02130799.1:0-29596 GCA_015163945.2 Stichodactyla helianthus | reverse complement strand
GACTCGTGCGATATCGTTTTTCTCGCGAAATTCAACGAGGAATTCCCTCGTCCTCGCATGAATTCTCCTATAGTATTTTGGTTGGTTTGTCGAATATGAAATAAGGGTGTTTAGCCCTTAACAGATTCTAATTATAGCCATTCAGACCTTATAAGTATGACATAAACGTGAAATGTGTAACCCTAGTGCCCATGTTGGTATTAAATCAAGCTCACGGAGCTAAGTGCTTCATTGGGACGAAACAACTGTGCAATCCTTAGAGCTAAGGTTTTCTGTGTAATCCCACCTCAGTCTACCAATCAGTTCTTTAATATTCCTGCAGGAAGAGAAGATTTACAGCCAATCGTTACAATAGATTAAACTGTAGGAAACCTAATGGCGGTGGATAACAGCTAAGGAGATTTGGGCCACTCCCTCCCATGCCGACTTCCCTTAGGCTAAAACTCTCTCATAAGCGTAAGTGATGAGAACATTATCATGTTCCGTACGGACTTATAATTCACGAGACTCAAACGCCAATGACATATAAAGTAAGAAGTGTATGATATGTATCAATAACACGCTCTTACCACTGCAATAGCCACACGTTTCAGGACAGAATTTCGTCATAAAATTCCGAACACCATAGGAACCAGAGTTGCATCCACCAGCTAAGGTTGAGAACGTTCGACATGTCTTCAAGTAAGCGTTTGCACAAGCTGCGGGAAATATTAAAAGTACATAAGATTTAACTACAATAATTTGCAGCAAAAAAGCGTGTAACGTGTGAAATAATTTTCCCATGGAATTTTTTTCCTTCCAAACCGCCAAAAACAACAGTAAAAATTTGGAAAAAGTTTTGTATTGATGCGTAGTTTCTCTCGATCTGTTCGAGTACGCGATACTTACGAGGGCAGTCTGACTTGTCGCTTTTGAAAGGACTTTTACCGTTCCAACAGCAACCGTACAAAGGTTTTCTCTGGAGACACTTTGTTAACGGCGCAGCTGGTGGCTCTAAAAGGAACGACAAGAAAAACACAGATATTAATTAAAATCTTGTGATTTTTAAGAACCAAGCACAAGACAAAAATATGACACTTACTGCATTTGCCACAGCTGTACAGACAATTTTTCAAGTCTCTGAATTTACTGCAGTCCAACTTTCCTTTTAATTTTTTATTATAGCAAAGTTTCACGTATTTATCAGTGCAAAGGATAACTAAAAAAAAAAGTATTAATTATTAGATATAGTTATTTTCTTGTTTTGTGCGGACACCCCGTACTAAGCCTTGGGATTCACCCGACCATGTAACCCACATCTTATCAAAGAAGTACTTACAATGACAACGTCCTCCTCTTGGCCCGAAAGCTCGTGTTTTTCCATCTTTACAGCAGCCATATCTAGAATAAGCACATTCTGTAAAAGAGAATCGATTACAGCGCCATATAAGATAACGTAATATAGAGTAATTATTTCTCAATGGTTGGACTCCCTGGGGTGTATGTATGACTTACTGTGGGGCATTACTTGTCCAGGTTTGAGTGATGCGAGATGTGTCCTGTATAGATCGTCCATATCCATGGATCGGATTTTCCTCACAAGCTTTTCATCCTCTGACACGTAAAACCCTGCAACCCAAGGTAAAGTATTATCAGTAAACCTCTAATTATCTGTACTTAAACAAGTGTTAAGTTTTTAACCGGTGAATTGACTCAGTTCCGAGGCAAATAGTTTCCTGAAATGGCTTTCTAATTATGTGCCATTAACGAGGTAACAGGAATAACGACGTGTGAAATAAATTTGCTAACTTGTAATCCTCCGTCCCATTTCCTGTATAAAGCATGTCTTCTCACAAATTTAAAGGGCACTTTCCTCTCACGGCTCGTTCCGAGCCGCGTGAAACGTGCGATACGTTCCTGAAAAAAAGGATGTATCTTCCAGAGAATCCTCAGATAAAGTAAAGATTCGCTCGTCGTTTCTAGTATCGTTCAAAAGAATATTTATGTTACTTATTTCCCACTCCAATCATCAATCAAAGTGTATTCCTTTGAAACCAAGGCATGTCCCGGCCGTCAATTTGAAAGCCAGACCGTGGCGTCTTTTACATTCATTTCTTACTAATAACCAGTTCTTGATAAACAAATCTAGTACAGTTTGCACCTTACTCACGATATATCAATAGCAATCGTCATTGTGAGTTAGATCTACGTACTCTCCTCAATCGAGTGCTTTAAAACCTTTTTAACCTCATAACGTCACGAGCTCAGTTTTAACACGCATCTTGGTTGCGAAAAGTGAACGCCTACTTCTACCGAGATTCAGAGATTCTAGAAGGTTCATTAACCTTAGATCCTCATATTTTCGCTGTTTTAACACCTTAAAAGGTGTTGCGCACTAGGCTATTTTAACAATTGTAGTAATAAAACAATTCTTAGCGGGATATTTTGAAAGTTATTTCACGATATCAATGACCTGTAGTTATAATGATTAACAGTGAACACCAGAAGGAAATATCAAGATGTAATCAATAGTTGAACATTTATTTCAATCTAAGACGATAAAGAAAAAAGGGCAAAAATAAAGGTTAAAAAGTAGAAATAACGCTTCAGCAGACTTAGTCAAACATTGAGCGATCGAATTTTTTTAGCAAAGTAGCAATGTATTTTTTATAAAATGGTTTATATTGTTAATCGTAGTAAGAAATAAGTATTTGATGTTGTACATACGACGGCTAAATGTAGTTTCAACAAGAAAGAAATACAGGTATTTCAAAAAAGGTTGACGGGGCGAACAGCGAATGGCGATCGGTGATTGGCGATTGAACGACCAAAAGAAACTGTGGAGCAATAGGAATTTCTTTAAATTCATTTCTTAAATACCTAAACAATGCCTACAACATTCAGTGAAGATCTTCAGCAGGCATATTTTTTTAGGTATTTAAGAAATGAATATGAAGAAATTCTTATAGCTCCACAGTTGCTTTTAGTCGTGCATTCGCCAATCACCGATCGCAATTCGCCGTTCGCTCCATCAACATTTTTTGAAATAGCTGTATGAATGTAGGCCACTACACCTTCAAAAAATGTTTTGGAATAGAATTGATAGACTTTCATTACTTACCATTAGTTGTCCATACGAAACAAAGCGTCAGTACGAACAGGTAGTAGATTTCCATCTTGTGGTCTTTTTTTTTAAACACTGTATCTTTTCTTCTTTGGTGTTTCTTTGTTGCGAAGCAAGGTAACTCTGGAGTTACACGAACAAATTCCTTATTTATAAGCCGGCGGGAACTTAAAGAATGTAAAATAAATATTGATCTGCTTAGCCTCTAGTCACTTTTGACACTCTGGTATTAGTTGATTACATTTCAAGTGAATAATTAGTCTGAGATCAGATTACGCCTTGCACAACGACTAGTGTTAATGCCTTCCATACGCATATTTCGGCGGGTTTATACTTAAGCTTAGAATGGAGAAACGCCAAGGCTGATAGAATGACATTCTGAGTCAAGTGTAGCCATGCAAAAACAGTATAGATAAAACAGAAAAACAATGAAGCCATCAGATTGAACAAATCAATTACCGTTCCTATCTTTTATCTTTATCATATTAATGTCGTAGTTCAAATTTTTCTTGATTAAACACACAAACAATAAAGAGTGCTTGAGTTACAAGTCCTCCTCTGCATACCTCATTAGGATGATTGGCTCTAATTATCTAATAAAACTCTCAAACTATGTATATATATATAGAAATAGAAATAGTATAAAAAAACAAAAGTATACAAAAAAATATAAACAACATTAAAAGGTAATTACTGAATATTTGCAATGAATGTGACAAAGTGAAATTAAGAGACACTAGTATGTCGAGTGAAACTAGTCAAACCAGGTTTTTACATTTAAGACTGTCTATCGTTACCTAATTTACTAGCCCCTTCTATGACTGTTCTAATTTTCAAAACAGGATGATACTTGAGAAAAGTCAAGGGCTGTAAAAATGTTTTCCCAGTATGAGAGTCAAAAGGTTTTGCCAGTGGATCTCTGATATTCTGGACTGGCAAAATCAAAATATCTGTAGCTATACAATATTATGACAGGAAACTAAAAAAGTTTCGCTTCCGTTTGTATTTAATGAAATTTCTCGTATTTGAAACTGATATTAAAGCAACTATCTAGCCTGGCCAGCCTGTGAGAGGCCACACGTCCTATAGACCCTGGCTACGCAGGCCAGTTAACTATCTTGTTCTTCCATCTTTACAATGAAAAAGATACAAATTAACAGTATCGAGAGAAAGCAATACCGTGGCTGGTTTGTCTTAGTCAAAAGGGTTGGGACACTTTACAGGTCTTAAATATGCCTTGAAGAAGAATCTGTTTAGCATTAAGTCGGGGGATTTGCCGCTCTCAAACGTATCATATACACTGTATATCAGAAGGACAGACTGTTTTGTTCTGATTAATCCAGTATTAGTCTTATACCACACTGTGAAGCTTAGCGTGTGTTTAGAAGCGTTTTTCTTGCGATTCGCGTGAGTGAGTGAATTCTTTGAGTCTTCGTCAAGAGGGGTCATACACTATACAAGTCGCAGGAACCTCTCACCGCTCATTGGCGTAAAATATATAAAAAATGAAGCAACCTTTTTCTATTCTAACGATTACTAGGTCAAGTAGCACATGTTGTTGTGCTTTCGATCTAACAAGGAGGTGGAGTTCGAGGCGAACCTTATGAACTTTATCAAAGAAGTGGCGAAGGCATAATGTTTTGTAAGGTTTTACAGTTAAAACGAATGTCATTGACGTTTTGGCTGTTCTTGTGCCAGCCATAATCAGAATTGCCTTACGAAACATAATGGGGAACATTAAACAGAATGTGGGAGGGCTGGCATTCCGGAAGGTACCCTAAATATTGTATATTGCTTAGATCTTTAACTTATTATTCATTGGCTAAGAATGAATGGAATGTATCAGACGAATTGAATGATGTGTTTCTGAAGTGTTTCTCCTTCAAACGTGTTGATTCTGGTTAATTTAAGCTGACCAAAAACTGTACTCATTAACGGATGTACATGTCTCGTAAGTACGCAAAAAAATCCAAAAAACAGTTATCGGTTTTAGGCAACATTTCCTTACTTGGTTGTGTTTTTGAAGGTCGGTGATGACTGACTCACGATAGTCTCCCGCAGTCACGCGTGTGTCTGTCGGGGGGGGGGAGACTGCACACTTAAAAAAGGGTGAGATTACAATTACGATTTTTCTGAAAACAAAAATGCTGGTGTTGGGCAAACAGTTAAGTTCTTAAATGGTGAGAATGTATAGCTTTCTTTTGTTATAAACAATGAATAATAAGCGATTTAAAAGTGGTCTAATATTTCAAGTTCTGTTGGAAGCGCAGTTGGTTATCCAAAGCGATCTGTTTCAAGACTCGTAAACATAGAGAATATTCACTACAGATTCCCGCTCGTTTCTGACGATAGCGTTTTTCCCACTGACGCGGTCTTTCTAGCACTAGACTAAGCCGTATGTCCCTTGACTCCAGTGAACTGCGTGCAGTGGAGCCGGTCGCAGAAGACTAAGAAGTGGTTTAGAAGTTCCGTTATCTATTAAGTTATGAGAGCGATTAGATGGCGATTAAATGAGGACTTTGATGACAGAACTCATTAAGGTTGTGTTGCTTGATGAGCCTGAATACTGTGCTCTACAACCAGGTTTTCTTAAGGAAAATCATTTCTTGATTACTAAGATTTCATTTAATATTGAAAGTAAGGCTTTTTCAGTTGAGAAAGAATAGTCTCGCTATAATATTTGAATAACTTTATTGAAAAACCATTTAATAGAAGAGACGTGATAATAAGCATCGACTTTCTTCCTAAAGGACGAATAACATCATCATCAGTGAAGTGATCTTTATCGTCTACTTCAAAAGATCAAAAACTAAAAAAAAAGAAAAAATATATGTTTCTTAGCTTTTTTTGTGAACTAGAACATTTTCAGTCAAAGACTAAACCTTTAGCTACTTTAAGTCTTAGTTTGACCTTTAGCCAGCCATCGACTGAAAGGTCTTTTATGTATATGTAACATAGACACACCCAACCAGTCGTTTATACATAGTGTTTTTATTGTTCTCTTAATTAGCTAAATGTTTATTCATCTCTTTTGCTTGAAAATTCCAGCTCTATAACTTGACAAGATTAGAACAACTTTAGATCTAGATTCTGTGATACGGTTATACCTCTTATTTGGTTGCTCTATGGCCCTTGTATCGGGCTACCGGCCACGAATACTCGTCTTGCATAACATACACTACCAACAATGCTGACTAAGAAACAGGAAACCGCAGGCGTAAGTTTGGTTTCCTTTAGACATTCCCTCGCGATTGATCAAATTTTATCACGACTGGTAAAAATACCGAGCAAGCGTTACGTACTTTCACAGCTAGAATAATATTTACATAACAGTATACTGATGCTTCCTGTGTAATCCTTTAATTGATATATTCTTATCAGTTTACAGAATTCTGTCTGGACACCTATAGGGTGTTACGAATTGTTTTGGGGAGTGTGCTCAACTAATTATGATTGAATAGGAAAGAAATGATGGATGGATGGATGAATGGACAGACGGATGGACGGATGGATGGACGGACGGACGGACGGACGGACGGATAGACGGATGGCTGAGGTGGGTGAGTAAAATAGTGTTATGCCACGGAAAGGTATGAAAAAAAAGTTGATTGGATAGTCATATCATTACGAACAGTGGATAAAGCAAACTGATTTGATGCACTACGTCAGGCGTGTTTTTGTGCATGCTAATCTTATCAGCCATGTTAAATAGTCAACAAGGAATTTCATAGCCAAATCACATCCTTTTCAGAATGTATAAATGATATGTCAAAACAAGTGGGCTGCTCGTGTTTCCCAGACAGCTCTGCTGTACCTTCAAGACAACAATACTCGTTCTCAATCTTGGGCCCCACACGGCGCCGTACCCCGAGAATCTTGGATCACTTTCCCAGGCCCTCGATGTTTACCAATTGGGAATTATAGACTTGTAGATTCTACCTTTACAAAGTTTCATAGCTAACTTTTAGTAACGAGTTCATAATGTTGAAGATGTTCTTGCTTGTCATGGTTAAATGAAAGAGTTTTCTTTTGGCTGACTTACTTGTGAACATCGTCTACATTTTACTATTACTCATGTAACCCGAACTCTAACTAGCTCTTATAACAATTAAAGCATCACATCTGAATCCGAGTCTTGATCGCCTGTTTTAGCTAGTAATTATCTTAGATATCTTTGATATACTGAAGTACTTTATGTATAATCTACTTAAAATACACTGTAAGAGCCCTAAGGGATAAAATGTGGAGGGAGATTTTGAACTTTATGATTTTAATGTTATTTTTCTCTTTATCCTTTCTCTATATACACACCGAACGCATTCACTTTACTTTCATTTGTTGATGCATAATCCTAAGATAGACATGATGTGCACAAATGAAAACGACAGTGAAAAAATGGTTTAAATTGAACGCCGAACTTCCCTTTCTCGAGCCTAATAATATTAACCCAACCTCTCTTACTCCAAGTGCGTCGGTTTGAACACTATAAACAAGCGTTTATATCTACCCATACATTCCAGATAGCCCCACTACTGAGACCCTTCGAGTTGGTACTGACTGATAAAATCCTCAGATAAGAATGAACAAAGAAAGCTTGATCCACAGGACATTTGGATGCTCTAACCACTTGAGGCCACAATCAGGGAAGCGATTCGAAATTCACGGATTGCATAATTCATATAGAACGTTGAAAAGGCGTTTTTCAGGTTCCTGCAACTGACATGTGGATATAAGTCACAGTATGCTGCCTAAGTGCATGTCGTAGACCAGTAATTTTTAACCGAAGATGTGGGGTTCGATTCCCGCCAAGGGCTTAATGTTATTTTTTTCTTTATCCCATCAACAAATTAGTTATATATTATATACAGTCGGAACACAAGTACGGGTTAGGTAAAAGAACTCTATTGGCATGCCATTATATACCACATTACTTTTATCACAGCTTTACTGCGGTATATCGGACTGTATAACAATGATACTGGTCACATCCGCATATATCATTCCCATAAAACCAAGTTGTACATAGAATAGGTCACTCACCTTAGATCAATGTATTAGTTTATTTTGTCATATAGATATTAATGAAATACCAGGATTTCTCCTGTTTCTAAAACTTTGTACACAGTGAAGATATCATTTTTATCCTTCACATGTGAAGATATCACCGTTGCCATGACTACCCTTGTATCAACCAATCACAAATGGCCTTAAAATTCTTCCCTGATCCTGGATATTTCATGTAATATTTAAAAATAAACAGAACATTACATGGTCGCTTGGAGATACGAATTTTATCTTCTCGTGTTGAAGATCTCTCACTCGTTCGCTGCGCTTCGTATCTCTGCGCGCCCATGTAATATCCTCTATATATCAATAACAGTACCACTCCTGTAAATTTATTTTTTCAAGGGATCTGCACTTGACTCTTTGCAATTTGCGGTATTTTATGTTTTTCTTTTAACTTTAAAATCTTAATAAGTTGGAGTGATCGTGGTCTCACCCTAATTGCATATCAAAATCTGCCGGATACTTATCTTGTTTTGTATCTTCCATTCAGCCCAAGTATGGATTATTTTCTAGGAGGACCGTATATGAACAAAATCAAAGCTAATGCGTCTTTAAAAAAATGACTTGACCTGCGTAGAGCACTTGTTCTGCTTGTTAGTCTTGTTTTATCATCTGTGGTCTGTTTTAGTGGTATATATCTTATTTTTTTTAAAAAAACGTGATGCTCAATTGCATTAGAGTCGACTTACATGGGGTCGAGTTCTGCTTTTCGACCTTTTGAAAAAACTGACGTGGTATGATCAATCCCATCTTTTTTCACTCTGAATCAATCAAAACCACAGATTATCTTTATGATCGAATTGCTTAAATAGACAGACAGAAACAGGACGTCTTCCGCATTCCGTATGTGTGTGTGTAATGTTCCCTGATTCCTGTCTCAAATGGACATCCGATTTCCCAGGAAAAGCATCATGCTGAACCCACATGCCCTGCTACAAGAAAGCCGGACAAGTCTGTTCTAATCTTGACTCTGTCTGCCGGGAGAATTGGGTTTCTTTTATCCAGTGTTCAGACAACAAGTGCTTATCCTGACCTTGGAGTAAACCTCTTTAGTCCAAAGCACGATATTGTTGTTCATTGCACAAGTCTTAACAAAACATTAAGCAATCGCTGCATCTGCTAACCATCAAACCACTCTTTCTCTACTCTCCATCAAACCACTCTTCCTTACTCTACAGAGATGACTCTGTTAGTCATCTCTGTAGAGTATAAAATAATCCAGCGATAAAGAAAGTAACTTACTTGAAAGAAAAGACAATTTTAGAAAAAGAAATTTTCTGATAATAAAACTTTCGAACACAAAAATTTGGCGCAGTTAGACCAATAGTAAATCTTGCAGGTTTTTGTAAAGTTATGATGAAATTGTTATTTTATTCTTTCAGTTTCTGTCTTTTATATAATGAACGTTCAAGGGTTATGGAATTCTCGTCTTGCATAAAATGGAACTACAGCTTTTTGCGTAGTTGATTATTAATCTGTCCCCCCTCCCGTCGCCCCCACACAAAGAATTAGGGAAGTGGGGCTAAATGAAGTGAGGCTTAATGAAATTTAGAGACAGAAGATAGAGTGGTTTTCATTAACCCGTGAAACAAAGTGTACTAATTAGAGTGTAATAGTCAGACAGACACAATGAAAAACAAAAGAAACGAAGTGTAATAAAGCGTAATACGCTAAAATGTATTTCACAGGTTAATGAAAACCACTCTAATAACTTTAGATGTTAAACCTTCCATCTATTTGTTGTTAGAATAATTAGAGTCTGAGTAATTTTGCAATGTTTCTGAAGGCCAAAGCACTAGCAGATCCTATCTGTAGTTCCATTCGTACATCGTACATATACCACCACATGAGTCGCAGTTTTTGAATAGGACGTTTGCATGATGGCGTCATTTGACCACTACTACCAGCATGCTTCGCGTATTTTCTTTCATATTCAAATTTGTATTTCCTCATGAGAATAGTAAGACAAGTGGTGCTAATCAACTCAACAAAAGAAAGTGTGCAAGGGATTCTGGTAGTAGAGGTTCATGACGCAATAAAGCAAATGTCCTATTCACATACTATCACATCAACTGCGCGCCTGGCGACGACCTGTAAGGCATATTTACGCATAGAATTAATCTCATTAAAATAATGAGATTAATTTTCCTTATTGCTGGTTTCATTTAAA
This sequence comes from Stichodactyla helianthus, assembly GCA_015163945.2. Taxonomy (NCBI): domain Eukaryota; kingdom Metazoa; phylum Cnidaria; class Anthozoa; order Actiniaria; family Stichodactylidae; genus Stichodactyla; species Stichodactyla helianthus. The sequence continues at coordinate 19,256 of WUAP02130799.1, read as the reverse complement.
GTAGTATTTTTAGCCAATACACGATAACCTGGCTTTGCTTTGGAATATGCTTTAGTATTCTGCGCCCTCATATGAAATAGTATAGTGCTTTTCAAATGTAGTAGCATAGTGTGCCCTCGTATGTAGTAGTATAGTGTGCAATCACATGTAGTAGTTCGCCTCATGTAGTACTATAGTGAACCCTCGTATGTAGTAGTATAGTGCGCCTCATGTGTAGTAGCATAATCCACCTTCATATGTAGTAGTATAGTGTTAAATCACATGTATTAGTATAGTGCGCCTCATGTAGTAGTATAGTGCGCCCTCGTATGTAGTAGTATAGTGCGCCTCACGTGTAGTAGTATAGTGCTCCCTCGTATGTAGTAGTATAGTGCGCCCTCGTATGTAGTAATATAGTGCGCCTCGTATGTAGTAGTATAGTGCGCCTCATGTAATAGTATAGTGCGCCTCATGTAGGAGTATAGTGCGCCTCGTATGTAGTAGTATAGTGCGCCTCGTATGTAACAGTATAGTGCGCCTCATGTAATAGTATAGTGCGCCTCATGTAGGAGTATAGTGCGCCTCGTATGTAGTAATATAGTGCGCCTCACATGTAATAGTATAGTGCGCCTCACATGTAATAGTATAGTGCGCCTCATGTAGTAGTATAGTGCGCCTCGTATGTAGTAGTATAGTGCGCCTCGTATGTAACAGTATAGTGCGCCTCGTATGTAACAGTATAGTGCGCCTTATGTAGTAGTATAGTGCGTCTCGTGTAATAGTATAGTGCGTCTCACATGTAATAGTATACTGCGCCTCACATGTAGTAGTATAGTGCGTTTCACATGTAATAGTATAGTGCGCCTCACATGTAATAGTATAGTGCGCCTCATGTAGTAGTATAGTGTTCCCTCGTATGTAGTAGTATAGTGTGTAGTCACGTATAGTAGTTCAGTATGCAGTCATACATAGTAGTATGATCGTGATTACTTGGACTTGAGATTAAAATAACGGTAAGATATATAGATCTGTGTCAATTATGTGTTTAGACGTAAGTAGGAAGGATCCAGAGAAGACGTGAAAACTTTTCTGTGGTTTGGTTATACTTTTGACCCCATTGGTGCATGAAATGAGTTTTCACCGACCACGCGTGATCATGTGTCACATGGTATGACCCAACGGACGTGCCTGTCGTTTCTAAGTCGTTCGGTTGTCAGTCGGCTTTCATTTCGGAACCTCGGGAACAGGAAGAGACAAAACCTGCTTAATGTGTTGTACTCACATTATGAAACACCTATCTGAATGTGTTTTTAGCGAGGAAACTAGGTAAAACACCCTGTCTGTATCGGAAAGTATTATACCTAGAATAACATTTTAAATAGCTAAGTGCATTATTGAGCAGTTCTCGTGGCCTACCCTCAGAAAAAAAGTCACGTGACCTTTAAAAGGATAAGAGGCATTGTGCATGACATTTTGAGAAGAACGGGTACAAGACAGGGATTAACAGTTAGTTATGGGTTATGGCTGTGATAGCGGAGGTTTAATTACCGGTCTTAAAACGCACTGCTTTCATTAAGGTAGTTCAAGTCTCATGGATCCTGCAATAAACTTTTTTTCAAACTTTTTCTACACAAAGAACAACATAGGTGAAACTCAAAAATGAAATAATAAAAAACTGGGGTTACCGTGCTCGTTTTGGAGTTGAGGGGGTGGTCTTAGGCAGTTTTGTGGCATAATTGGGACAAAATAAGATCGTTGGATGAACAACAATAAGTTTACCTAATGTTAACAATAAATTCTTACAGAGGGAGTCTTTTAGTATTGTCATCATGTCCTCTAACCTTACAAAAGTCACAGATTGGGTAATTCAATGATCAAATCATCCTATCGTCAAAGGCATTATTTGTGGCTGCCAATATACAAAGGTCAAAATTACTACGAAATGCTATCGAAAAACCCATTGATTTTTTTAAAGATTCAAAAAGATTATAATATTAGAAATGTGAAAATCGAAAAAAATAGTTGGGGGTCACTGCTAATAAATGCGCTACGGACGCTAGACAGCAAAAATCAAATATTGAGTGTTTTGGCCGAGTGGGATTGGGCACTAGTCGCCTTAAAGACCCCTCTTTATCATTATATACTTTGTTTGGAGCTTAGCAACTAAAAGATGAGATATTTTTTCTCTAATTTGTTTCTTCGGCCATGCCACTTGAAATTTTCTTCTAAGAAGTGGTGCGCTAGCGGGATGAGCAGTAGCAAGGACCCCGAACTACCTTAAGATTATTTGTGCTTGGTTATTTTGCCTCTTAATTCTTAACTCTGGTCTATTGAGAGCATTTCACTCTAGAAACAGAAAATCAGTTTGTATATCTGTAGGGAGTTTGTCAGCAGAGATCAAACCTTCTGGGTCAACTGAACACTGCGAGCGACGGGTCCCTTTCGAAACGGATTCAAAATTAAGCGATAAAGTGTACTAGTAGATCAAATGTTTTTGTTTTTTTTTTGTGATTCGTTTTTGAGTTTGAAACTAAGATTTTGGAAAACTGTAATCGTGTCCATTTGACTATCACGCGAGCAACATTTAGGCACTCATTCCACGGCTTCATATCAGTTTAGTTCTAATTACTATGGAAGTGAATGAGGTTATTCATGGTTCCGACTCAACTTAGTTACCGTTGCTAAGCCCCACAAGCTCAACAAATTAGCCAGAATATCTCAGCATTTAAAACTTTGATCGCGAAAAAGTTATTATATATTGTTTCAATTATTTACTGTCTTATGAAAATAAAATAAAATTGCCTTGTAATCCTTGTAGTTCCCTTCAAAACAGAAAACGTGTTGTTGTTTGTGGGACAAGATCTTAATTCCACTGGGAAAAATCCCGCGAAGGTGATTGGTTGCTATTGTTTTGGCCGGAACCATCAATTATCCAACGTGTGAGTAAGATCGATAAGTAATGTGAGTATCGATATCAATATGTTTACGTTAGCTAGCCCGCCGCCTGCCACTGATATATAGAACCGCCTCTAGTTGACCTAGCTATTCATTACCATGATCTTTGAATACCTGAGAAGTGACGTTCAAAAGAAGGAACTCGTTGGATTTCAAACGCAATTTACTCCTCGATTGCTCAGTCCTGAAACCATATGCAATATGATTGCTGTAATAGTGATACCATCTGTCAATGAACAGGATAGAACTCCAGTAAGAGCGAAGGTGAATCCCGAGGATATTAAACGGAAAAAGCTGGAATTAAACTTGACATTGAATTCCTTTTACCATCCCTTTTTATCTGATTATTTCAACTATATTCGCCCCCGGTCAACCATCCTTTGGTTCTTAAATAGTTATGTATCCATTCCCATCCTATAAAAATGATATTTAAAAAAAGATGTTCAGGAAGAAGAAACTTGGGACAAAGGCGTGGTACCTATCCCATGAAATCGATATTTTTCACAGTGTTTTAGAAGAAACGTTAGCTTTGCTAAGAAGTCTTGGGATAAAGACTAATAATATTTGCGTGATTACTAAGCGCGTCAGGCAGTTGTCAGGGGGGTTGCGGTTTTTAAGTCCGGGGGATGTAGGATTTGACTTCCGGTTTTAGGAATGCAACGTATTTAAACGTGTTCTAAACGTCGTCTTTTTTAGATTGCAATAAAAATATTATTGATAATCAACTTTTCTCTCTTCTTTCTTCCATTAAGGGCTCACTTTTGTGTGCTGTCTTCCCGGCCCTGTTTACCCCGATGAACATTTAGCGTCCAACCTGCTTGCATGATTCTAGTATCTATTTCGCCAGTCAATTTGTGGCCCACAGAGGTCGTTCGATTAATTTCCTATGTCATTACGCCTCTTCGAGATTCTTTCTTCCGTTCCGTACGAAAACCCTAGCTGTTACTCCAACGACTTGGCAACATTTTCCGACATGAGAGCCGAAGTTCCATTTTTTTTTTCTACAGCTCACACCCAAAAACGCAAAAACGAACCTCAATGTCATCTTGTCACAAGAAAAAAGGAAATGCCTTCGTCTCGTGGAAAGAATAAATACCGGTAGGATTGTACGATGTTTTCAGAAACTAAAACGACGGAACCACTTCCAAGAGAAAAGAATCCAGCCTAAAAGATGACTCAACTACAAACGTTATTACTAGCAGTGTTAGTCATCTGCCATCCATGGACTGTAAAGACAGGTTAGTAGTTCACGCTGAAACATTTATCTATTTTGTTTCTGCAATTAAACAAGTTGTTTGAAGACTTTAAAAAACAGTTTACTTGAAGTACTTGTACTTTTTGAGCGTCGTTCATATATCATGGCTGTTGCTCGAGTGCCTCGCTATAAATTTTCCATTACCTGGCACCTAAAATGCACCTATCTATTTAGATTATTGAACGAAAATAAAACTATAGTATATGATGGCTATACTTTAAATATTGAGATTCTTTATATTTTTGCGCTGGTTCCTCTATCACAAGAGACATTCATTAATCCAGCAGTAATCTAGTTGTGAGCTACGAAAGGGAATGGATATGCAGTTCGATTCTGTACTGATGCACTATTCAATCTTTCAGCATTTGTCCCAGGAATCATGGACTTATTGAACATGGACATAACTACGCTTAGCCCCACAGTCAGGACGTGGCCTCCAACTAAACCTGGTCAGGTCAACCCAGCGCGTGAGTAAAACTGATATCTGTTCCTCATGTAACTTGCTTGTGATCAAATCCTATAGTTGATATTATGTGTGTGCTTGATCTCTCCATAAAGGTTGTGCTCAAACGAAAAATGGATGCTGTAAAGACGGTCATACACCGTCACCAGAACCTAATGGCAAGGGATGCGCACGTAAGTCAGTGTGTGACGTAAGTACTTTCATGTCACGTTAGCAAACTAACTGCGCAATATTACTAGACAAAATTACTGCCGAACTGTAGTGAACCCTGCACACGCCAACAAAATACTACTGTACACTCGTCACTGCTGTGGGATATTATTGCGTCGGGTTTATGCGTGACGTACTACCACGTGATTTGCACGTGATCAAATATCTTTCGAAACTAGTTAGGATAGAGAAATAAGATGGATGTGATGTGGTTTCTCTGCAGGCGAGTTGTGTTACGATGAATATCCTGGAGACTGTTACATAAAGAAGATTACTGGTCAACTGGATTGCACACCTGGCAAATATGACCACACATACTGCCCATATCGGTGTGGTGCATGTAGTAAGTATATCAAATAACCATACTTGTTTTTGGAGTATGGTTTTGAAGGAGATGGCAGTTTACTGGATTCTCATTGCTTTAACTTTTCACTCCACTAGAACTCCCCGCGTCTCCGATAACAAGGTGTCAACGTCTTCGCCCTGCTTTTGGCTGCTGTTGGGATGGCACCATTCCTCTGGACAGGAACGGCAAGGGATGTAGAGGTAAATCAAACCATTACACACTCCCCCCTCCCTATCCCCTTCGGCAGCAAAGAGGCGAGATGACTGTACGCCTTTGTGGCGATGACGTATATATCGTCATGGTAACGGCACTCATTGTTTCCATAGTAACGCTCCTTGTTTCTAAAAGACGTTAATAGTGATTTTTGTACTAAAATGTCGATTTCATTTATTTTTAGCGTGTGAAGACTTGTTCCCTCATACGTGTTGGCAGTTTGTTCACGTGGCAGGGGGGTGCGTCTCAGGATCACTGGGCATCAGGGAGTTCATGATGACTAAGTGTCCAAGAACGTGTGGACTTTGTGCCTACGGATTGTAGACTAACTCGACTCAAAACAGTGGAAAAGGTTGGTAATTCTATTAATATCTACCCAGGGGTGCGCATCCCCCCCTGAGATTAGCTACTTACAGCCATTTTACGGTTAAATCCTTGCTGATCCCCTTCCGGATTGCTGTTGTGCCCTTTTCACTATCAAATACTAAGGATGCGCCCTACCCTGGAAGAAATCTTGGATCCGCCCCTGGTATATTAATAATTGCTTTATCTCCATGAACAATATCAACTTGATTATTAATGTTTATTGACACCAACTGAATGCTATACTAGTATTAAGAAACAGACTTTTTGCCCTTCTAATATAGTTTATGTCTGATGTCTTTGATTTCAGAATGTATCTTTCTATACTGGTGATAACATTGCTGAGCATCATTCCCGTCTGCTGTTATTCTTTAAGGATGCATATATTATGGGAATTTTCAGTCATTATCCTATTCGGATGGTAGACAGGTGTCTGGTAAATAGACGGAGTGCTTGGAAAAAGTAGACTGAGCACAGTAGACGTAATGCATGTATAGCACGTATATATCAGTCATCAGATAATAGTGTAGACGCACTTCTACAGCCAGCCATTGATATATTGGATCTGACGGCAATGTGCTACTAGGGATTTGACCTAAATCTTAGTCATCAGTGTTCCAACCCTTAAGAAAATCACAGATCAGCTGCAAGTCCCATGAGATTATTGTAAAAGTCGGTGGCCATTTGCACAAAGCATTGTAAATACTACAAAGTCTGCACGTAATTCTTTCTCCAAGTGCCTTAAAGGGATCAATTACTATCTTTCACTCAACTTTAAACCCATTAAACTATTGAAACAGCTTATCAAAGTTTTGTTCTAGAATTCTTGACTTTTTCTTTCTAGTGCGGTCTTCTAGTTCTTCTCTCTCATAAGAAGACGTTAGAGCACAGCTCTAAAATAACGGGATCAATGTTTTTCCTGAATGAAAACTCGCATGCTTCAAGAGGTCTGGAGTTAGACGTAGTAGATAACTGATTTTTTTACCACTTTCTTTAGGTTTACACGGAACAACTTCAATGCTCTGTCGTGTTGTAAGCATATGGCACAAGCAGATTGCATGCCACAGTTGTAAGCAAAAGTGTACCGTGTAAACCGGCCTTACTAACACATCTATGTGGTTTTCTTTTTTCACTTGTAATCATTCTTTTCTTCGGTTTTAATATTTATTTAAACAAAACTAAGCAGCCCGTATCCTAGTTTTCTATTTCGGCCAAGTGTTGGCTTCTAATACGCCGGAATCAGGAGAAGTCGAGAAGTCACTAATTCAGAGATTTTACCTAGGTGAAAAAAATCTTAAGAATAATCCCGATGTAAGTCGAATATTGATGAATATGGATCACCAATAGGGATCTTGATAACTCTACATAATCCTTAGAAAGTACTTTGGGCTGTTTTTATATTAGGCGCTCTACTCTGATGTAGAAACACTGTTCTAGTTGCATTTGCTTGCGGCTAACCGCAAGCCTTAAGCAGAATAAAGTCCCTGTCTTTATGAAAATACAAGACTACCCGAAGAAGTGTAGCAAAAAAAAGAACGTGTATATGAAAAATGTCGGTGTGGAAATTAGTGAATGTGAAAAATACGAGGGATTAACGATATTGACTATTAACTAAGATCATAAAGTACATTCATATATGAACAATATCGTACGAATATAGTCATAGTATAGAAACACTTTTGTGGATTGACAAGATCTAGACCAGTAGATCAGGCAATTAAACATGTAGTTCTAGAATTGAGAAATATATATACGGTGGAAATTTAAAGGACAGATCACGTAATAATCCATCTAAACTAGCGTGTTAGCGGAAGGAGAGAGAGAGAGAAAAAAAGAGAAAGTGCTTCAATCACTGCAGGATTGAGAAATGACCGACGCTAGAGATTAATATTCGATTTAAGTTGAACAAAAAATAATTAATTTGTGTCACTGTAGAGTCCAGCCATCTAAATTCCTACTTTTAGCAGGCAAGGACTAAGAGACTCTGCTCAAAGAGCTTAATGCTATCAATTTCCTCTGAGGATTTGGATACACAATATTAATTAACGTCTAACTTGAAAAGTTTTGATAAATGAGTTCATTTATGGAATACAAAAAGGAAGTATTTAAACCATTAGCTGTTTGATACTCTGGACTGTCTGCTGTCATTAGGTAATACTGAGATATTTATATTCATCAATGTTCCTAAATATAAACTTACTAAAACTATCTTTGGACTGACATGGCATTTCCAATAGTTCAGTAAAACGTTTTCTGTAGCCTTTGACATATTTATTTTACTGAAATGGCACTAACTATACAAATAATAGCCGGGAAAAATCCTGCAATAAATTTAGATGATAAACAAAGATAAGATGAAGCTTGATGTTCACTTGAAGGTTGCGAATCGGGAAAAAATGCTTGTATTTTGGTTTTACTTTCCTTTAAAATGTTTGCCAAATTGGCCGGCTCTTCCTATGATTTACATTTATTTCTCAGAAAACGTTTTCGCAGCCGAAAGCAACAAGCCAAGACCTCAAAGCCTTCGGGTGACTTTATCAATAGTTGATCCCTTCTGAGACGCAGTCATTTTGTCTTTATACATTAGATAACATACTGCAGGTTCAAATGTGTGGCCGTAAACTCAGCTAATACGATACCAAAAGTTTGCTTTCGGTCCCGACATTGTCGCTTATTGCTTTAGGCTGTGACTACGGTGTATGTGTGTATGTACGTGCGCGTATATGAGTTATCTTGCCAAGTATATCGACCAGTTAATCTCGGGGAGTTTTTGAAGATTGCGATGCATATTCATATAACCAGTGTTTGTTTGGGTTTTTAATTGTGATGCTTTTTCCCTTGTTTGAGTTTCTTTCTTAGTTTCTAACAGACATCGCCGCTAGTTTCTAGATGAACTACCAAGATAACTAGACTGATAAGAACAACCCAAGCACGGCAGAATACTGTTTTTTTCCGATATTATTGAGATATTTCCGCCATTTTGATTTATAACCCTGTGTGGGGCATAGAGAGCCATCCTGATTGTTAGTCATTTCTGAGATTATAATAATGAATGAATTGGGAGTTTCCTACGTCTCGACGCTCTTACAAACTAGTTAAAATTAAATCGAAAAGAAATTCTACATAGGCTATCTGGCACAATCAGTGTTATCTCGCAGATTCTAAATTAATGCTTTATTTCTTGCTTATAGGTTTTGATTTGCACACGAAATATTAATGACATCAATCTATAATGACAGAAAAATATTTGAATTTCTATTTTGATTTAGCTGCATTTGGTTATAGAAGAAAATCCCGATAACAAAATGCTCTGCTGCTAATATCAAGGAAAATTTCAAACCTAATGACTTAAGAGAACAAAGCCTTGGATAAGATGCAAAAAAAATCTGTTTCAAGTTTTTTTCTTGCCTTCCCTCTCTCTTTTCCTTCTGACTCGATCTGACCATAATTTACCTGAAAAAGAGAGTTGAATCTGACAAGAAAAAAGCGCGGCCTCGGCTGTACTTAATTTAAAGAAACGTAATTAAAATTTCTTGAATTGAAAATTAGATCTTTTTTTAGCAGTTCGTCTTTGTGTGAGTTTGTCATCAAAATAGGAAAAAAAGTAATCCCGATTGATGATAAAAAAGAGGAGAAGAAGAAGAAGAAGAAGAAGGGAAAAAAGGAAAGGAAAAGAAAAGAAAAGGAAAGGAAAAGAAAAGAAAAGAAAAGAAAAAGAAAAGAAAAAGAAAGAAAGAAAGGAAAAAAAAGAAAAAAAAGAAAAAAAAGAAAAGAAAAAGAAAAGAAAGAAAGAAAGAATCTAAAGCGATGTTTTAACGAATGCGTAATCCGGATCCAGAGTTCGATATTCCTGAGTGTCACAAATGGTATTATTCCTGCAGATCATGTTGACCGCGTTGAATTCCTGTTAAGTAATTCTCTAAATGAAAGCTTTTTCTTCATTATCGCGATGGATTTATTTAGAATTTTAATATCACGTATCTTAGATGTTTAGATTTTACCACGCCTTTATCGGAATTGTTTTTTCGTTCAGCGCTTATTACTGTTTCGCAAAAAATTGTAAATGACCTTAGACTGGACTTGCCATATCAAATATTGAATATCGTAATAACAATGTGGCTATAATGAAATATATAGACGACTGTCCATTTATTTCTTCCTAGTGTTATTGTTTGCTGATCGATAATTAACGATTACAGTCAGGCGATATTGTCTTCGCATGTTGGTTTATTTAGTTTGAAACAGATGTGTTCCAGGGAATACACGCCAGGGATGGGGGAAAAAAAGTCAAACAACTGATACATCAAAGCTTTTTTAGCTCCTAGGATTCTATTCTAAGTCTCATTTTAACTTTCGTACCGTTCGTTATTCAAAGATTATGAAGATAAATTATAAAGGTCTAGTTTGCTTCCTCATTTGCCAGTTTAATGGTCGTGGTCATTCATAGGTAGAATCCAGTAATTGATAAATGACTAACAAATAGGATTATATCTTCGTTATTTCTCATTCATCTGCCTTCAGACGAAGGAAAGAAACATGGAATACACTACAGGCATGAATTCTATTACCATTTTGAGTTATCATACAATGGGGTCAAGTGTGGAGGTTTTTAATTGCTGTTTTAGGTATCGTGTAAGTTTTTATTTTGCATGTGGGTAATTGGAGTTCAATTTTGCGTGCAACCTAAGTGACTAGGAGGTCTTGTAGTTCCGCCCAGGGCATTAAGACCTCAATCCTCCTTTCACAGAGATTAAAACTTCGAGATATTTATGATAATATTCCTCGTTAGTACAGACTTAGGCTACCAGTAAAGGCTTGATTCCCACAGAGCTCGATGTTCTCGATTGTTTCCTAATGTGAGAGCAAATCCTTTTCAGTTAGACTGACAAATTGGTTTCAAAAAATGACAGTATGATTTTTCCACTTAAAAATTGTCATTTCTCTTTTTATTTTGGTTTGTTTACGTGCGGCATGATTAATTATAGAACTGCCCAATTACTATTAACTTGAATTAGTATACGCAAGAATTCAACTTGATTCGATATCGAAATGCTTCTTGAAGGACACTACAAATACTGACAAGATAATTCTATCCCTGAGTTTCATTGAGTTAGGCGCTCAGAACTAGAGAAGTCTAAAGTACAGCGAATTACGTTTAGATTCGGCGGACATCGAATCGAAGAAAAGGAAACGAAATAACAATAATACTAATAGAATAAAAACTATCTGATGCAAAAGGAAAGAATTGAATACTAGAACAATCAATGCGTTAGCTGATAAACACCACGGCTGAAAGTAATTACGACTGCGGTAAAAAAAGAAATAAGAAACAGTAAACAGTAAGCACTATAATACAGTGAAAGGGAAAACACAGGTAAAGCCAGTAGTTCTAGAGATGTAACAAAGATTACAAACATTTAAGGTATGGTACGTGATGGTCGGCCCACGTTCCTTTGTATTTGCATAGTCGAATAGTAACGCTCCAGTCATGTAAATAGGTATGTACAGTATAACAGATATATGTCTTCTTTTATACTTGTTGTTTCACTGTCCCCTGCGCCAGGCGTACTCAAGAAAGTTGTACCTGTCATTAAGGGAAAATCTATCCTTTCTCCTAATCAACCAATGAGAAACCAGATACCATGCACGAACCCCAGCCAATGAAAACCCCTGTTTACCATGCTAGACTATTATCGCTTTATAACTATACTCCTTTAAAATTCAAGCCTCTTGCCTCTTATCAACTAATTAGATAATGGCAAAGTATGGTCTTAACTGTCCAAGCTTAAATCCAAACCCTAATAAGTTGGCGAGTATATAGTCAAGGCGGGCACGAAAAAAAGCGATGTGCTATTCGTAATGAGATATTTGACACTTTCTCTGCTTACTACGTCACTGATCAGAGTGTTGTTTATACAGAAAGTACAGAATTCGAGGAGTCAGTCAGAAAGCTGGCAGAGAACGTTCCACACTATCCCGCAATGTGAAACATCTTAGACTGGAGGCCGCTTGGATACGTTACATATTGAAACGAAAAAATGGTCAAATAGAACTATATAATACAGTTCACCTAATACCTACTCATCCTGGCGCATTCGTTTACCGGATTCAGGAAGTTTCATATCTTTTAAGTCAGGTCCTTTTGAAAAAAGTATTAATAGACGTCAGTTGAAAGCCAAACAAGGAGACGGCAGCTGATTCAATCTCACTTGACATCATACATCATCTATTTGATCTGGCAAAAACCAATGAGATAAAATAGTGAGCGGCAAAAAGAGATTAGTTTTGTGAAATGACCGACCTGGATAACAGAAGATACGACGATTGAGAATATTTTGCGTTGTACTTGTGTATTGGAGGCTGTTCGTTCAGTCGGTCTGGATTTACGGCGCGTGTGAGGAGCTCCTTCTGTGCGCGTCATCTTGTCTACAGCCCATTCAAGAGCTCTTAAAGCAAGCACGCTAAAGTTAACTTTCCTTCGAGGAAGATTTTCTCGCAGGCAGGCAAAATGAACCAGGAGAATCAAACTAGTGATCCTTTTACTCGATGTGGTTTTGAAGTTCTTCCTGATGTGGAGTTAAACGATGGAGTAATAACTACAGCGGTGATCAACTGTATCATCAATGGGCCTTCAGCAGTAACCGCACTTGTTTTTAACAGCGTTGTACTGTATGCAATTTTTAGAGAGACAAGTCTTCGTTCAAACGCCAATTACTTATTAGCCTGGCTATCAGTGACTGATGTTCTTGTTGGTGCAGTGGTACAGCCATTGAACATCGTTTCGCATATTGAAATACTGCTTGAGAAAAGAACTTGTGTTATCAACGGTACATATGACAGCATCAAGTTCCTTTGTTCCATGATGTCTGTTATGACAGCTCTCTTCATTAGCTGCGACCGTTGCATTGCTATTCTGTTTCCCTTTAAGTACAACCGATGGGTAACCGCTACAAGGATTTTTATTGTTCTTATTCTTGCTTGGTTGCTGTGGATCATTCTCGTTGCTTCCTGGACACTTGGTTTAGCTGGTGCTTATGTACAGCTTGTATGTGTGTCTTTCATGATCATAACATTTGTAATCCTTTCCCTTATTTACGCTAAAATGATCAAACTAGCTAAACAGCACCAGCATCAGATAAATTCCCAGCAGCCGTCAGACCAACCACCAAATCAAGATGTCGCACGGCAAAGAAAGGCATTAAAGACAGCCGTCTTTACAATAGGAGCTCTGATGGCGTGTTATCTACCTATTGTGATTGTGGTCATAGTAGACATCATATTGAACCACAGACTCCCTTACAACACAAAATACATTGTTGGCTCCTTCGCGGAAACGCTTGTCCACATCAACTCTACTCTAAACCCTATTATCTACTGCCTTAGGAGTAAAGAGATCAGAGCTGCGGTTTTTAAAGTTATGAATGTTTGTGAAAATGGCCAACGCATCGCAAGATCGTTGTCTAAGGCTACCTCTATGACCAGAACTCAACATCAACAACAACAGCAGCAGCAGCAGCAGCAACAACAACAACAACAGCAACAGCAAGCCGAAGAACCTTTAAACTTGCCTATCAGGATGGATAACCATGGAGATGAAGTGGATGGACTACAGCAAAAGATTTGATGCTGTTGTATACATGCAGTAAAACCATGATGAGAGTCAGTTCAACAGCAGGCCCAAAACCCTAGAACAAGATTTGATGTCACTAGCAACGCTAATTTAGAACAAGAACGTAGAAACACTTTTATTGTCAAGTGGCACAAGGGCAAAGTGGAAGATGCATACTGAGTTTATACTAGTTGTTACTCTAGTACGGCACTATGAAAGTGAACCCATCACTTAAAAGAACGCCGCCGATCTCCTTTACAACCTAGCTTAACAGTCTTATGACAATATCATTTAGAAATTCTAAGTTGGGCTGTTCTTCAATTCATCCCGAGCCATAAACATTAATATAATTTTTAAATATTGATTTTATTTTTGTTGCAATTAGTGAATATTTTCGAACTCAAAATTAAATCGAAAGTACAACTAAATATTTAGATTTAAAACGAAAACATCCATAAACTTATCGCAATAATGTCGTTAAATCTTCGAAGGATTCTGATTCATACAATGAAAATAATATTAAGCAGAAATACCAGTGTAATCGACATCAAGGAACAGATATTTGCTCCTTTTGCCATGCACTTGAGACAAAAACATAGGCTTAATTATTTCGGTGGCCAACCACCACAGCCCCCAGGGAGCGGAAGATATTGGGACCACATACAGTCACAGGGATTTCTAACTCGTCTATTAGGACTTCATATCACTGCCACGAGAGTCGTGTACTTTGAACACACACACACGCACATGTATATTATACCTAAAGGGGTTTATTATGTGTATTAGGGTAGTTTAATATTGGTGTAAAGCATATAGCATGTGGTATGTGTGGTGTGGTATATAGTATATATGGTATTAATCATGGTATTCTATATATATATTTTTTCAGCTCCCTTGTGTGCACTCCGAAACGCGGACTTTAGTTTGACTAGCTTTGCTGCCATATTTGGTCTTCTGGCGGTCATTCTCAGCAGGAATAGTCTCTTTACTTAATTAACTTTAGGAACATTTTTGGTTATTACCGCAAGCGCAAAAACTAGAAATAAGAAGACAATAGACTAAATGTCTTTGTTCCAAGAAAAACTCGTTCGACGAACCTCGCGGGCAGAAGGGAAGCGGATGAAATGGTTCCAAAATACTCTGCATTAGGTGCAAGAAGTTTTGGATAAAGTACTTTGTAATACCATTAAACCGACGTAATCTGAGTTGTTTTGAAACTACGGTGTGATTACTTATGGTCATTGGCGCCAAAAGAATCGGCAGCTGCTTTACAAAGAGCAATAGGACCATTTAAAGCCGTAAAACAGTGTAATATTGATATAAGAAAACAAACGTATATAAAGCTGACTTGATTGAAGAACATTACATTTGATTGTGTTGAGTTTTTGGCGGTTCTTGATTGGCTTGCTTTTTAGGGGCTTAACTTGAAATGGGATATATTTAATGGTACGAAAAACAAACTAAGAGAAAATCTGCTTAAACGACTTTTAACAATATTTACCGCCAAAAAAGACGTTGAGGTAGGCCAACACTACAAATGTGCACTCCCTTAGAAGTTTAGTAATTTTGAATCAAAGTAATCGAGATCAGAAAAGAGTAAAGTACCTACTGCCGAGGTAATATTATAAGATTATCGTCAACTAGAGGAATTAAAATATACAGACAAATACCAAACAATATAATCAAAAACTTGTTGAAAACAGGGAAAATAAAATAGAAAAGCATCAAGTAAAAGTGAACAAACATTCAGCCTGCAAGTGGAAATTTGACAATCTAAACTTAAGAATCTTAATTTTACACGCTCAGTTTAAATGGGATAGATATTTTCTAGTAAATGGTTCATTTGCTTTTGGCACAGCGAGCGAGTGTAATGATGGTAGACCTCAATTGTGTGCGACATTTAGAGGCGGGCGCAATGGTCATTTTGCTCTTCTAATATTATATTCTTCGAGGGGCGTAGAACTAAGAGAAAACAGGACTAGACTTATTTTGGTAGACATCTTGGTTCGCCCAATCATTTGTCTGTGTCCCCGGAAGCTTTTAAAGCTATTTTCCTCTAGAAGAAAAAAATCACAATAAAACTAGCGATCTAAAATCACCGACGGTTTCGAAGCATCGTGACATCATTATCAAGTTAGAGCGGTTTTCGTACAGGCTGAAAATGTACGGCTAACTACTGACTTACAGCACGTACACGGTACGAATGCATTAACACTGACTGAAATGACCTCCCATTGTTTTCGTGTGAATCATCCAATCACGTGTACTTACGGTTACGGTAAAGTGTGGGACTGCTATGGTACTGCTACGAATTTACCGTAGCGTTTCCCGCTCAAACGACTGAAATCAGCTCTAAAAGCCTAATCGTTAACGATGTCAAGAAGACGCGCGCAACCTGGAAAAATGTTTGGTTCTTATAATGTTAGTTTTGCCCATGAAAAATAATGTTATTACAAGAATTAAATGCTTTTCTTTGTTTCCTTAGCAGAGTAAAAAGCTTTGTTCCTAGAGTATGAGAAACGTTTTTTATCAAAAGATCACCGCACACGCACGCAGGCGACAAACGAATTCGGTTAGTGTCACTCATTATACCAGATTAACAGTTTGTTATACTTCATTTCCATGTAAACATTATCGTGTTTATTCCTTATTTTCTCGTCTTTTGAATCAAACCGCGGCGACCTTTGTACAGTACAACTTGTTAAAACAAGTACTTCCATTACGTGTACATTACTTATTTCCGAAGGA
Organism: Stichodactyla helianthus; assembly: GCA_015163945.2. NCBI lineage: Eukaryota > Metazoa > Cnidaria > Anthozoa > Actiniaria > Stichodactylidae > Stichodactyla > Stichodactyla helianthus. The sequence continues at coordinate 3,115 of WUAP02130799.1, read as the reverse complement.
GTGTTAGTTAGCGTGCCGGAACTGACATCTCGCGGAAGCACTGCACACAGGAGGCCGGCCTTATTAAATTTCTCATTTGAATAACCTTGGCAAGGAAGCCAGGCAGGTTGTCTATATCACTCACAGTTTGCCAATCAGCTTCCTGAGGAAGCGCAATTTACACTGCCGTCAAAGACTATCTTACATTTCAATAAACCGATCGTTCAAAAACAGACATTTACAACTGGATTTCAATAAATCTATTGCTTCCAAATTTCTGAGAAGTTGCCCGAATACTCAAACCCGTTCTCTCTTATCGCGAGAACGACAGTTTTTCAATGATGATTGTGTTTTATTTCTTTAAGCATCCTGTTTTTACATTCATTTAGTTTGTTTTATTTCTGTTCAAGTTTCTTCAGATGACATGACAAGATAGCACGACCATTAAAACACCAGAAAAGACCACTTAACAGAGACAAAACTAGTAGCCATCCATTATGTCACATAATTAAATCAAAATAGCAAATTCTGTGTAAGAAAGCTCTAAGATTAAATATTTTTTACACGGCTAGTAGTCGTCAACTTGACCATCGCCTGCAACTACATCTACATCGGTCTACAAGACACTTAGGCAGATTCTGAAGACCTTTCTTACTCCATTTATTCTTACAGATAAAAAGAAAAAAGATTTCTTGCCACATTTCCTCTTATATTCCTTAAATATTCCTACTCATGTGCCCACCTACATCCTCTCATCAGTGACGTTTTCGTCTCAAAGGATCCTGGGTAATAGTTTTAACCAATCAAATTACGAGAATAAATACGCGGTTAAAATCAAAATGGCGCCAGAAGTAGTAGTCTCGCTGCGTCTACAACAAATAACTACGATTTGGTAAGAGATGAGTATGGTTATAATGTTCTTAACATTATAAAATAATTATAAAATATATTCTCAATTATTATTTTTTGGCAATAGTTCTTTGAATTTAACACCAACACATGTTATAGCGATGCTTCATGTTTACTAACAAAACCATTGTGTTGTTAACATGCCAACCATGTTCACAAAAGCTCTTCACAAGTTGTTTTGTTTCACCAGCCAATCAATGTCTGAGTGGCACATGAATGACAAAGGCTTACGTCACATGAAGTATTACTACATTAGAGTTATATTTTACAACACTGATTATTTGCTATTATTTATGTACAACTTACTCATACCTTTTATACAAATCATATTATCTATTAACATTTACTGATACTGATGTCTCAACTACTATTAATGACTTATGGACAATATGAAAATTGGTAAAACTAGTTAAGTAAGTATGATTATTCAGTTTAAGATTTCAAAAAAACTTGATTGAATCTTCCCAAAAAAGGAAAAAACAAAGTTAATTAAACAATACCCTTAGGAGCTTCAAGCAGTTCAGCATCATCAGGGTTCAAAATAACTTTTCAGTTTTATACTGGATTTTGTAGGCTTTTCTGCAAAGGCTCTTTTGAAATATTAAAAATATTCATATGATAGGTACCATGTATCTTCTCCCTCTAAATTGAACTACTTTTAGGTAAATCATATCAAGTAGTTTTTAATGTTTTTATTCACAAGTCAAAATATTTTTAATATTCACAATTACCTGGGATGTCTCACAAAATTGACACATAAAATAAAACCGTTGATATTATAATTTAAAAAGTGTCTATTTATTGACAAGGTTAAGGTCAGATGCCCCACTCAGATATGCTTTATATTTATTCTATGCAAAAAGAAAAAACTGAATCTATTATTATTATGTGTAAAGGAAATCAAATTCTCTGACAAGTCTGAGTGTAACTGTCAGTAATGTTTTGTCTCTGTCCCACTGTGCTTTACCATTTGCACTGTCTACTTTGTGAGGAAGATGAACACCAAGTTTACTGGGAGAAAAATGAAGAAATTGAATAATTTTAAATAACGTATCATCCTTGTACATCAAAAACACTCATGAATGAATAGATGCATGGATGAATAATTGAGTTAGCAGATAGAGATCAAATTATCATACATATCTCTTTTAGTAATGATTTTTCCAACATGGCATGCATACTTACTATTTGGGTGTTCGACAATCCAAAAACTTATCAGTTACATCAAGTTCAACATCTTTAAATTCTGTGCCAGGGAGTTTGACTCTTATCTAAAAGAAAGAAAACCGTCTTTTTATTTTTAAAAGCATTTACACAAACATGTTGCTGAAGGCAGATAAGAAATTCAATAAAAGAGGAAAAATGATCTGGTGTGGGGGAGTGTGGTTGCATCAAGCAGAGGAGTATGATAATTTTCATACCTGAAGAAAGGTTTTAAATTTTACATAGGTTTTGTGTTGCATACATGTAAATGTATGTTTTTCTTTTCTCCAGGTTAGTTGCTTTTCCTCCCTCTGCAAAACCTAACATGTTGAATTCCTATTCAGTCTGCTAGTTAGCTGTGCCTGACTTAGATCGACCCAGGGGTTGTTTCAGGCTCAAGGTTTGATGAAACTTGATGTTGTTTTATCCATAAGCTATTTGTTTTATTTTTATTTTATTTTATTTATTTTTGTTTGGGGGGGGGGGGAGGGTAGAGTCTGAATCCCCTGCTAGATTGCTAGAGTACTCACCACCATATCTTCACAAGAGGCTGTGGATGGATTTTTGCTACCCATTTGTAAATACATATCTTCTGAAGTGATAGCTTGCTTGAATATCATTTCATATCTAGAAAAAAATTATTCAATCACATTGCTAGAAGTCAGGCATCAATATCCTTATTTATAACAAAAGAAGATAAGATTTGTTTTGATTGGCTGAGAGCTAGTGACAATCCTTCTAAAATGTAAGAAAAAAGAATACACCTTGCAGTACACAGCAACAACACATATCACTTACTCTGGTGCCGGTCTTGGATCATATTCATCTTCAGTATAAGCTGACTCTGGTACCTCTTCTGTATCCCAAATATCTTTAGAATCTACCTTTGCATCATCTTATATAAATATGAATCAGGCTATTAACACCCCTGCACGACTGTGATACTAATTATGACGTACATCATCTTATATAAATATGAATCAGGCTATTAACACCCCTGCACGACTGTGATACTAATTATGAC
>WUAP02130788.1:449-13905 GCA_015163945.2 Stichodactyla helianthus | reverse complement strand
TTTTTTATGAATAAATGAAATAGGATTTTTTTCTGCTCTCCAGTACAGTCATGTGATTATTACCTGCAAAGGGCCTATTTTAATAATTACTATAATTAGGACTAGAGAGTCGCGTCGTATAAACTCACGGCTTGAATCCAGTTGGATTTTTCAAATTTCATACAATTTTCCTTTTCGATGTCCATCACGTGCCTAATTATACGTACGACCGGATATCAAACTAATCTACATACATCACAAGGAACCTCGCGGCGTGGAACCTTTTTCTTCGGGCTATTTCATTTAATGGCCTTGTGCACGGCAGCCGTGTTGGTTTAAACAATTCATTTCCCCCGCGTGGCCTCGCTTTCAAACACTTCAGAACGAGTTCACACGGGGAAGAAGAAAAGTTTTCATTCAGTCTTGGGAATAAACATGGCTGCCGTGTGATTAAAGTCCATTTTGATTTGATTCTCTTTGTTTCATTTCGTCATGCTGTTTGATATTTTGAATCAGCTAGAGTAACATGAATAGCCCACTTTCGATATTTTGGTTACTGAAGTGATAGCACACAATAAGATTCGTAATTTTCTTTTGTTTTCCTGGAGCCTTGATCTAGATCTTACTAGGTGTGATCACTCAACCAAAATATCGAAAGTGCATGGGCTAATGACTTTGGATAAAGAAAAGCCCGGGCAGAACTCCCATACATAACTTGGGGGGGGGGGGGGGTACTTGTCGAAAATTTTGAAAATGCCCCCTAGCTAAAAGATAATTGAACCTAGTCTAGCTTGTCAACGCATGATTTTCCTACCTAAAAGGTATGATCGAAAGTAAGCGGATGTACTGAAGGCGAAAAAAGATAAATGCGGCTTCCAAGAGTCTATCATGTTCCATAAGATAATCCATTCTAAAACTCATATAAATAATTATGACAAGAAAACAAAATAATTCACGAAACTTGGTATACTTTTTAGGGGCGTAGCCAGGATTTTCGGAAGTGGGGGGGGGGGCAAATTCAAAAAACCGCCCTTTCATTTTACCCCTCCGAAACGCCTAACCAAAAAAAAAAAAAAAAAAAAAATTAGTTGCCACGAAGGGGAGGGGGGTGGCCCCTTTGGTCCACCCCCTGCCTACGCCACTGCTTTTGTTTTGATTTTTTCGAGAACCAGTAATGATTTAAGAAGCCAAACACTCAGTGTTGCGGGTTCTATCCGTGTCTTTTTGGGGGCAGCCAGAGGCTACCTCTATCCCAAATACCTCTAAGTTGGTTAAACAAAAAGATACATATATATAAAAAAAAAAGAAAAAAGAAAAAGAAAAGGTTACGCCTTGTTTTTTTGGTCCACTTTTCTGTGTTTCGATAAATCCCCTTTTCTCCTATCACGTCAAATCATTATGGTTGACTAACGTTCGAGTAGGACGCGCAGGTTTGGGTATCTCTGAAATGGCCGTTTGTCTATATATTAATTAAAAACGACTATATAAAACATTTATTGCATCTAATTGTATAACATTGACATTCCAGGCATTTGCTTTTATTTTAAAATTGTAAATGGTTGGTTATTGTGCATGCGCAGTTGTAATTGTTAATGACTGTACAATAAGATATACATATGGTTATTGATCAGAGTGGCTTTCCTTATAATTTGTAATACAAAAACTAACGCAAGTAGGTTGTAAACCATTTTTATTTTCTCGACGTTTCGACGCTGTCCAGCGTCATTTTCAAGAATGATTATGTATTCAGAATAGAGTGTGTTATAAAATGATAATAATCATTTTATAACATACTCTATTCTAAATACATAATCACTCTTGAAAATGACGCTGGACAGCGTCGAAACGTTGAGAAAATAAAAATGGTTTACAACCTTCTTGCGTTAGTTTTTGTATTACATATGGTTATTATACAGCTATTTCAAAAGCGATTGCTGAAGGTTTTGTTACATGTTGCATACTAAGGCCGAAATGCACTGTTGCCGATGTGAACCAAATACCTCTTCAGCGCAACTGTTCACAATATGGAGCCGGCATATTTTCTTCTATGCTGACACCATTTACATATAATCCACAATACATTTCGGACTTGGTGTGCAACATGCAAAAAAAAACTTTCAGCAACCTTTTTGAAATAGCTGTAAAGCTCAGTCACGGTTGCATTAAGCTTTCATTAAGATAAGAAGTTAATTTAATACAGTAATTTAGAGTGCTCCCAGGTGATTCCGCCCCTAGGAGCGCAAAGCACGATTGTTAGAATGAAAATTTCCTTGTCACACGGCAGCCATATTTATTCCCATGAGACTAAAAAACCCTTTGTTTATGCCCGGCTAAACTCGTTCTGAAGTACTTGAATACGAGGCTCGACGCGCAAAAATGTATCTTTTTCAGTCAACATGACCGCCGCGTGAAAAAGGCGACTTATCTGGTAAAAATTGAGAATTGTCTTTAAAAACGAAAAATGTGTCTCATAGCCCTCAGGTTTTTCTTTTTCTAGGTAGTGTTGAACTTTGAGTAAAAGCGAATGAAAACGAGTAAATATCGACCAACGAACAAACACGTCGCTGATTGGCTAATTCGGCTCGTCTTCTGAAGTGAGCGAAACAAGAGCTTAAATAGGCCCCAGGCTCTTTTTGTCTTGAGTCACCACAGGCATCCTTTAAAATGAGTTCGATTTTCTTGTACGGTTTAGATAAAAAATAAACTTGTAGATTTTTGGTACAAGTTCGGAATATTTCCTATGTATAAAAATGACGCTGGAAAAATATTATTGTAGGGTCTTTCTCCGACATTTAGAAATATTTAAATTTTCTAATAACAAATGATAATAATAATAACAAATGATAATAATAATAACAATGAATATTAAAATCATCCTTACTACCATTAATTACAAATGATTTGATTTCATCGTTGCACTTTAAAAGCATCCAAAATTTTGAAATCTAAATTGTGAATTTTTGCTAATCAAAGAATTTAATATATCTAAACTACAAATCTAGGCTAATTTAGCTGGGTTATTTTTCCCTGTAATGTGAGAAAACCCATCGCTGTGTCTCTCGTCCGTCGCAGGGGTTCATTATCGCATACTGGTTGCCTGAAGACCCTCGATCCAGACACTGTTGTGTACTGATATGTTTGAGTATGCCCTGTTGAAGAAATAATTCAACATTTCAAGCTTGTTTATGAATAATTTTAAGGTCCTTACACACGACGGGTTTTGCTCCAGGGGCAGGCTCCCGGGTCATTTTGCACAACTAATACACACGAGAGAGCATGCTGCAGGAATTTGCCTCATGGTGTGGTCGTGCACGCTGATGTTTAACCAGTTTAATATCAGGGAGCGTGAGCCGGGGGCAAAATTCTGCTCCCCCCACAACCTTTTTCATATGAAGTCTTTGGTACACAGGAAGGAGCAAAACGACCCTGGAGTCTGCTTTTGGAGCAAAACCCTTAGTGTGTATAGGCCTTCATGGAATTATGAAAAAACTCTGGGCTAATTTAAGTCAGGGCACGGCTAACCCACAGATCGAATTGGAATTTAACGTGTTGAGTTTTGCGGAGGGAGGAATAACGGAGAACCCGGAGGAAAATCCTCGAAACAAGGAAGAGATCCTTTAAGAACTCTACTCACATGAAATAACGAGTCCAAGAATCAAAACTGAGAGCTCAGGGGTAAGAGGCGAGTGCGCTAGAGTGATTTTATTTAACCCGTGAAAGAAAGATGACTATTTAGTTTGTACTAGTTGATAAAAAACAAAAGAAAATAAGTGGGTTTAGAGTCTACTACTAACTATTATACGTACTATTTTTCCACGGGTTAAATAAAATCACTCTACCACTATACCACCCTTGTTTTCCTTATCAAGCATTAAACACTTCATGTACCGAACATATTAAAAACAAAGTGAAAGGGATCGTTTTTTTCTGCTCAACCTGACGAGTATTAGACCAGTATTAGCATCACACACCCAAAAAACATGGCGGTTATCGTGTATACTGTACAACGCTATTTTGGCGGGAAATGATCACGTGACAATAACATAAAATGTCGGAACGAGTTTTTGGCGGGAAATGATATAGACCCTTCTAATAAATCCCACAACTCTTTGTTTTCCGCACTTGACGTCAAATATATTCTTCTGAATTTCGTACAATGTGAATGCAATTGAAAGAATAAATTTGACGTCAAGTGCGGAAAACAAAGAGTTGTGGGATTCATTAGAAGGGTCTATAATAGCCCACTTTTGATATTTTAGTTGAATTATCATAGACAATAAGATCTGGATCGAGGCCCCGAGAAAACAAAAGAATAACTACAATTATTTTGTTTCCCCGGAGCCTCGATTCAGATCTTATTTTCTCCGATCACTCAAAACATCCAAAGATAGGATCAAAGTCTTACCTCTTTTTTATCATGCTGCCATTTTTGATTGCCACCCAAACCATGGCACTTCATCATTTCCACAGGCGCCCCAGCGTAAGTCTTCGACACGTCCAAGCAGTTTTCTTCCTCGAATATTATTTCTCCTTTCGATGAAAAGACGAACATCTGGAAGAAACCAAAGAATATGTCGTTCAAGGCAAAGCAGCTACATGATTTGTACAATAAAGGCTCGGACACACGATGCGACGTTCCCTGCGACGTTACTTGCAACGGGGAAATCGCGCGCCTAGCTGAGCGAACAACTAGCTGCTTTGTCTTTAAAATCATTTCTTGCGTGTTTTTTTTGATAATTCACAGATAAAATTTCACTCTGTTTTCATAGTTTCGGACTTTTCTAGGACTCAAAATACATCGAATTAAATTTTCAATTGTTTTGAGGTAGAAAAAAGTGTTTGAACGTAGGGCCGGCCATGAAAAATCACAACGGACAATGATTGGTTAGAAAATTTATTTCCGCTCAGCTGGGTATATCCAGCCGTGCAACTATTGCGCGCGACGGAGTCCAGACTGTCCATTAAACTCGGGCAGTTTTCGCTGCCAATATTTTACGACAACCGACATTCAATGAGGTAAAGACGCACCTTATAAAATGATACACTAGTCAAATGAAGACCCTTCCGCCGACCCCCGGGACAAGGCGGGGAATGTTTAAATAAATTTAAACATTTACGTAGTGTTAAACTTAGCACTTTCGCCCGATTTGCTGTTTAAATTCTTGAGGTTGTTGCTGTTACAATTGTCAAAACTGTACGTATTAAATCCTCCATATCCTCGTGCATCCACGCTCTTAAATGAGCGTTAAATCCCCGGTTTCGCCGTGTTAATTTCCCGCCCTGTCCCGGGGGGGTGGGGGGTGGGGTCGGGGCTTCAACTGACTAGTGCATTATTGGGACCGTTTGACAAGAGGGAAATACTGTCCCTTATCTACAGGTTTAGTGTTTTATTTAATTTAATTTTTTTCCCCCTTTTCTTTTCGAAACGCAGCATCTTCCTTACCTGATTTCCACCCTGACCATGACAGACGTAGATACCAACACGTGCGTTGTGTTCTGGTTTGGCACCAAGTGAATCCAGACAATAACCACTTGATGGATTGCGCAACTAAGAAAAGATGTCAATTGACGAACGTAAGAGGAAGAAAAGTTCGCTAAAGTAGAGCCTGGGTGATATCTTTTCACCACATTTCTGGTTTCTGTAAAGTTTATTGCCGAGTACTGGGTCTATTTAGGTCTTGTGTGACCACATGGGTCACGCAACCGTACGAGTCACGCAACAAGATTTTTTCATATGCTACAGAATAACCTACCTCGCCTCTAGCTGGTGGGTTCAGTTCCGGCATCTGTACATCCGGGTAAATATTATCAATATACCACTTGAAACTTTTACACTTCAGCCTCTTTCTCAACTCTATTCGTTTACTGATATCCCCGTAGTTGCTATTCCGTGCTTGCGGTTTCTTGTTATAGTAAAGTTCTTTATATTCATCCATCCAGACTTCAGCCAAACGATTGAAGTTTTTCGTCAAAGTTTGTTCAACGCCATTGGGGAATTTATACGGACTCGTGTATTTACGGAACACGTGACCAACACGTGAGCATGTGATGATTTCTAGTCGACCACCACACATCCAAATCTACGAATGAAAAAAAGTGCTTGAAGTAATTTAGACGAACCGGATGAGCCTCAAACAAAGAATCTTATTCCCAAGGGATTGATGCGTGGTCTGAAATGGGAAAACATTACGACCAAGTGGATTTGGTCTATCAAATCGCTTAGGGTTAAGTTTAGATAGCGTATCTTCTAGGGAATCTCATTGCATTGCGCAGAGAAAAACAACTATATTCACAGGAAAGAGGAGGGAAAACGTTTCACCCAAACAAGAGAAATTGTTCCCCGTCTTTACATTGCATAAACTTGTGTAATCTTTGTTTCTCAAATGCATATTCCTATCTTACCCTAAAAGACATCTCCAGATTTTCTCCGCCCCAAATGTCCATTTCCTCATCATAAGCTCCGTGGTCAAAGAAGTATTGGCGATGAATTGCAAACAAACCACCAGCCATTGTTGGTGTTCTGAAATCGAAACACCAAAATCAAAACAAATTGAAAAACCAATACAAGAGGTGCGAAAAAAAGAGAAGTAAAGATGCATGGGATGAGAATGGGATATAAAGAAAAATAATAGAAGAAAAAATAGCAGGTTTGCTATAATTTAAGTAAAGAACGACAACTTTGAAGGTTTTGGTAAACATGTTTCGGCAATTGATCCATTGCCTTCATCAGTACAAATGAGCGATTACAGTACTTGAAGATATATAAATGAAATTATCATTGTAAGCATATTCTTTTGTTTTTGTATGTTAATTTCATTTATATATCTTCAAGTACTGTAATCGCTCATTTGTACTGATGAAGGGAATGAATCAATTGCCGAAACATGTTTACCAAAACCTTCAAAGTTGTCGTTCTTTGCATTAAAAAAAAGAAGAAAAAAAGAAAGTAAAAAAAGACACTGAGGATTGTTCTTTTACGTTCCTCCGATGTAGGTTAAGGAAGTGTGGAGAGATGGGACCGATATTTTAATACGTGGTCATCCGAGCCATGGTCTAACCATTTGCAGTAATATAGCCCTCTTTAGTTTGGGCGTAATGTTTACCCATTTCAGTCCACGTGTCATCCTCTTGGGAATGAGATTCTTTGTGTGAGGTTCATCCATATTAACGTATCTTCTCAAGCGTTTCCGAGAAACAAAGAAATAAAACCCAAAGGAATGACACGTGATCTGAAATGGGAAAACATTACGCCCAAGCTAAAGAGGTCTATTGCAAAGGCAGCGCCTTCTCAGTTATTTTAAGACCCTGAGTGTTGGTCCAGCCAGGGCTTGAACCCACGACCTCCCGCACAACAGACCGATGCTCAACCGAGTCAGCCAAGGAAGGAAGGTAAAGACGGGTAGGTAGGTACAGCTGTAGGTAGGCAGGGTAGTTAGGATAGGAAAGAAGGAAGAAAGGAAGGAATTAAGGACGAAACATCATTTTGTATCAGTAAATATTACGATGTACATGTACATAAAGATTCTGTTACGTTTCAGACCTGATTGGATCAGAGTCATCTTTTCTCAACTTCTGCTCCTCCGGAGGAATTCCTTTCCACTTGAAGAACAAATCCCAGCTGAATCCTCCCCGCTGGTCTGCATTAGTAGATCCTTGATATGCAAAGGTATCAGCATTGATAACCTCAATAGCCGGACAGACAACATTCGACCTCTTCTCTGCTATCCTCGCTAGCAGAGGCTCTGCCCATCCAGGCGTTGCCTCACAATGTGAATCAAGGAACGTGAGGACATCACCCTTGGCTTCATAAGCTCCTTGAAGTCGAGCACGAACGAGACCTTCTCTCTTACTCATCCGAAGTACTTTTACTTTAGTGAATTCTTTGATACCATCATCCAATGGCTGGCCAAGTTTAGCTGATGGAGAAATTATTGAATTCAGAGTGCACGCCATATATCCATAAAACAATTACTAACTATTTAGAGCGTAGTAGAAGAGAGCAAACAGTATAACTGTTAAAAATCAGTAAAACAAAATTGACCAAACCTGTATTAAATCATTTGTTTTCTATTGTTTAATTTGCACTATTTAGTATTAATTAGCAAGTACTGTTTCATGGTTATATTGTTTGCACTCTATTTAGTCATCAACTATACAACTATTTAGTTATTGACTAACTAAGAATTTACTCGTGCATACCACACAAAGAAACACAAAAATCACTTGAGGCATGTTGCTGTTGTTCTCACTGTTTTGCTCCAGTGATATCCACAATTTTTTACAAAACAGTGCAATTAGACTATACATTTTTAGTTTTGTTTCACGGATATATGGTTATCGATAAGTGTTATGTTTGGCTTTACACCTGAACCATTCAGCAAAGATATTCAGCAGACATTGTTTAGAAGAAATGAACGTGAAGGAATTCTTATTGCTGTATACACCTATTTCAAAAAAGGTTTTCGGTCAGTGATCTGAAATCTGAGCCAGACAATTCACCAGTGCAGGTCATAGCCTCAAAGGTGGTGTCATATTTAGCTATTTACTGATTGCAATCTACTAAAAGATAAAACTTGATTTTAAAATAAAACTCTTAATTTAAGGATAAATTCACAGCTCGTGTCCTCAATTTTTCTCAGTCTCAGATTTCAGATTTCAGATCTCCAACTGACAACCTTTTTTGAAATAGGTATACACATCACTAGATAACAACTGCATAGGTTTGGGATGAAATAAAGTACATGATGATTTACAAAATGTATGGGACTTACGGTCTTGACTAAAGTCATCCACAACAATGACTTCTTTCAAAAGATGTGGTGGAGTTCTGTTAATAACACTGTGCACTGTTCGCAGCAAAACTGATAGTCTTTCTTTGTGAAAACAGATGATAACAGATGTAGTTGGAAGATTTGCTGGATAGTTGTGATATTTGGCTTTACACCTGTAAAAAACAAATGATGTAACATATGGTACATTAATTTATGGTACAAAATAAAATATACAAGGTAAGTATATGTACTGTACAACATTCTTTTGTTTCCATATTATGTACTTATATCATTGCAGCCTTGGGGTATTTGACTTACATGTAAAACATGTTGATTTAACTATGGTTTTGGCTTTCACACAAGACTTTTATAACTCCTTATTGGGTAATACATTCAGTATTCAATACTATATGAAGAGACAACCTTTCTTGAAACAGTTGTACATTTTCTTTATTTAAGCAACATAAAATGCACACAAGTCTCTGTACTGTGATATAAACAGCACAAGAAAAGTGACCTTAGGAACACAACAGGTAGCCAAGTGTTTCCATTACTTTTTGAGTGCTCTACATCTACCATAATGTTTTTATCACAGTACAGAGACATACTTGTAAGCTATCATTTTATATTGCTTTTATAAAATATTTTTCACTATTTTAGCATGAACATGTCTCTGTCCTCTGATATAAACATGGTAGCCAGCCAATTAGCTAGTACATTTCATCTAAAATATTTTATAAATGTCTACATATAATATATTTTATTCCAAAAAGGTAGTTAAACCAAACCCAGATCAGTGGACAGATATATATTTTCATGCACATTATATATTATGCAGTAATGATTTTTGAGGGGGGGAAAAAGCATGCAGAGATACATAGACAGATAAGTAACAAGGAAAACCTCCCACTATGAAAAAACGTTTGGAACAGTCTACAAAGCCTACATGTAGCTTTAGGAAGCTTACCAGTAACTATACAATCATGTACATGTATAACATGAAAGCAGTATAATAACTTCTTTGATTCTCTTACTCTTTTAAAATTATTACTAGTAATTAATTCTTGTATGATTTTAATTTAAAATCAAATCAACTACAATGAAATAGGATCATAAGGTTTAGAATTTTAATACTGACATCAAACGTTTCTAAATGATACAACTGTGTCATGTTTGTCCAGTTCTCTACTTGTTGACGACTATTAATGCTGTCACTCTGGGGATAACTAATCCATATTAATAGAAATCCTATACTCAGCTTTTACAATTCATTTGTAAATAATAAGTACTGCTGGTGTCAATCTCCCTCCTGTATATATAACTTAAAATTTTGTACCTATAAAAGTCATTCTAAATATTGTGGGTTCTCTTAAACCTCACATTAAAATTAAACTTTCCATTTGGGAAGTTATGTCAAATATACTATTTAAACTTTATGTGCAATGACAGGCATGTATATATATTTTCTCTAAAAGCTTTCAAAGTAGCACAGCTGTACAGGTGCTGAGATGTCAAGATACTCAAAATTCATCAGAATTAAATCAAAAACTTTGAATTCATTTGAATTTTTTCAGCATTCTTCATTAGAATGAAATCCCTGATAAAACTTACAGGCTGATATCAAGCAAGTTTTAACAGGCCTTCTAGTTTTTTCAAAAAGGTGTTAGCTATCAACTTATAAATAGTCCATAAAAATTAATGAAACTGCATGTGTACCTTGACCAACCATACAGAAAAAGTTACTGTATCAGTAATATATGTTATGACTACAGGACAAAGATATCCATTAAGATTGTTGCTCATATGGCAGTTCCTAGGTGGCCTACATTAGCAAAAGAGCTTTAGTATTAAATTAAAACCAGGTTGTTTAAAATCGCTGTAGAGTAAATGATAATAGCCTGTGGATGTTTTGTCTATTCTGCCATATTTGCTATATATATTTTACATTGTTCTTTTAAATGTTAAGTTAGACAAAAGTTAATGGTGACTGTACTATAAAAACTTGATGTATGGAAAGATGTAAAAAAGATGTATGGATTGAATAATGATCAAATCTTTCAGGACTTATATTTCATTTCCTGATAAAAAAAATATGTAATATTCAAAGGATAAGATAATAGCTTAGCACACAGACCTAAAGTACCGAATTATATATTTTTATGTTGCTATAGTAACACATAAAAAAGAATGGAATTTTCACTAGTCATACTGCGTGAAGTAATTAAATCAAATCATTGATAAAACTGCTTAAGAAGCACACTTAGATTTCAAATATCTATGAATTTGAGGGTCAGAACTTGATAAAACCTTAAGGAATTTTAATTTTTGAAAACATGAAAACAATGCTGCCATGTTATTCTTTAACTTTCAGATTTTACCTTGACAAATTTTTTTTAAATAATACAAAGAATGAAGCAGAAAAATACATGTAGTCAAAAGTGTGTTACATTATATTAAAAATTTCAGCATCTTACACAAGAAAACTGTATAATTTTTGTACTCTTTCTTATTATGGGGATAGTGTGTTTGAGTTCAAAGAACATCATGATCAAGTCAAAGAATTCCTAAATATGGTCAATGGATTTTCAAACTTCATGTCAATTTTTTAGAAAATATAAGCTTAGTGTATATTGTTTTTGTATTCAACAACTAAATGTACTATGAGTAAAATAAGAGTAAGTGTTTAGGACTTTTTTGCTCTGTGTGGCAAAAAAATGAATACTCTGTATTTTCATTACATTAATTAAGAGGGCACATACATCCCAACCAGCCCTTGATATGGTATTAAGGCTGACACCCATTGTACATTTAAAATGCCCTTCGGGGCAGATATATCCACAGATATATCCACAAAGACTGCAAAGTGATTTTTGATCTATTTCACTATCTGTTATATCTACAGTGCTAGTGGCACTCTCAAAGATGACATGCAATCTCATATAAGATTAACTAAACCTAGAGATTAGCTAAACCTAGAGTGATGACTTTATATATGGTTTGGAGATACAATTTCAAAAATTACATATTCATCTTATCTTCCTTTTGAGGAACACTACTCACTGTAATATTGTTATCAGAGTTATATTTATCTTTCATTTTTTAGTATTGCACTAATTTAAGAATGATAGTTAACTATTTTAGCTATGTAGCTACATATAGATTACTTTGAATGCAAACATCCAAAGTTGATTTTATCTTGAAGAAATGAAATTTTGGGGACTTAAGTTGTGAGAAGATCTATGAAAGGTCACGCTATATACAAGTACATGTATAAATCATAAAAATTACGATTCTTTTTTGAAAATTGGCAGAGTTAATGACAGGTAATTAAGGGAAGACTAAAAAAATAAGCTGTGCTGCATTATTTATCAATCATTGCGCTCTCTTGGCAACAAGCAAAATTACAAAATGTTCTTTTACAAATCTTAAAATTTCGAACCAAAATTTCACTTCAAGAACTCAGCTTCAACATCCACATTTTTGTCATTAAATATTGCAGCTCTTTAGGAATACGTTTTCTATATATAGTAGCATATAATTAAGCATAATACTGTGAGCGTAAGTATAGGAAATCAAACTACACAGAAAATGAACTTCACCTTGCACTTCGAACATCTTCCAGCGTTCGATCCAAAGATATTCGATCGCTTAAAAGCCAGTTAAAAGAATGATTCGCGAAGTATTTTTCAGCTAGTTTTTTATCTGCCTCGGACTGTAAAAACGCAGGTTTTCCGCCCTCGCCTAAACTCATAGTGTCTTTCATTTTTCCTATACTTGCATCGTAGACCTTTCGACGCGAGCCTTGGTTCTTTCGAGGAATAACTCCCATCATAACCTGAGCGCTGGCTAAGATTCCTTTAGCATCGTCGGAGACGTCTTTCTCCCAGGGATATTTGATGTGCTTGGCGTTGGGCTGGAGAGGTTGAACACCCGCATGAATCATATATTTGTGGTTCTTGTCGTCTAGTACTATAGGTGAGTTGAGCATTTTCAGTGATTCTCGTGTCATGTCGTTACTGAACATCAATACGAGCACAGTCAGTGAGAACCAGAAGATCGACGTGATGACGATTACATTGAAGATCCTTCTTGCTGCCATAGTGAGTGTACCGACGGATGTGTGGTATGGCCGATGATATAATATCAACAAGTTAATAACGATGCCACGTAGGTAGTGTTTTTACACCTTTGAAGGAACCATGTCACACGGTTTCTTTTTCTCCCTGCTTCAAACACAGCGGACTGTCGACAAATCTACGAGTCCGATTAGCAATCAAACAACACGCATCTGTAATGTCAATAGCGATCCAAAGAGGAACTCAAAGGCAGATGTTCTGCTGTCAAGAAAAAAAAATTTGCGTAATTTTTGTTCGGTTTGGCGATTTTCGACAAATACTTTGAGAATGATTGACTTGGTAACCATTCGTTATGGCACAGGCAGCCCAAACAATTTAAGTGATGTCATCTCTTGTTTCCCGCCCTAACAGTAAGAGTCTTAACACCGGAGTCCCAGAGTATATTCACTCTTGATTAGTTAGATAAATTTATCTAACATAAATAATTCTTTACTATTTGGGTGACGTTATCTAAAATAGTAAAAGTGAGCTAAGTAAACGCATTGTAATTTCGGGGGGGGGGGGGGGGGGGGGTCTAGCTTTTTTACAAGTACGTCGTTGTGGTGATAGGGGATCTCCGGCTCCCTTTAA
>WUAP02130766.1:0-13907 GCA_015163945.2 Stichodactyla helianthus | reverse complement strand
TATCCCATCTGACATACGATTCATGACTATCACATACGTTTCTTGTATCTCATACGTTTCATGACTATCCCATCTGACATACGTGTCATGACTATCACATACGTTTCATCTATATGATACGTTTGAATACTATCCCATATGACATACGTTTCATGAGTATCCCATACGTTTCTTGTATCTCATACGTTTCATGACTATCCCATCTGACATACGTTTCATGACTATCACATACGTTTCATCTATATGATACGTTTCATGACTATCCCATCTGACATACGCTTTATGACTATCCCATTTCACATACCTTTGATGACCATCCCATACGTTTCACCTGTATTATTCTTTTCATGACTATCCCATGTGATATACGTTTCATGACTATCACATACGTTATATCTATCTCATACATTACATGAATATCTCATGTGATATACGTTTCATGACTATGTAATCTGACATTCGTTTCCTGACTATCCCAACTTACATAAGTTTCATGACTATCCAATCTGATATGCGTTTCATGACTATCTCATGTGACATACGTTTCATGACTATCCCATCTCACATACGTTTCATGTCTATGTATACGTTTCATCTACTTCATACGTTTGATGACTCTCCCATACGTTTCATCTACTTCATACGTTTCATGACTATCCCATCTGACATACGTTTCATGTATATCATATACGTTTCATGTATCTCATACGTTTTATGACTATTCCATCTGACATACGTTTCACGACTATTCCATCTCATATACGTTTCATGACTATCCCATCTGACATACATTTCATATGTAACTCATACTTTTCATCTATCTTATACGTTTCATGACTATCCCATCTGGGATAAATTTCATGACTATCCAATATGTCACACACAAAAAAAACAAAAAATCTCGTGTGAGAAACGTATTTCAGATATGTAAGTCATGAAACGTATGTCAGATGGGATAGTCATGAAACGTATGTCAGATTGGATAGTCATGAAACGTATATCAGATGGGATAGTCATGAAACGTATATCAGATGGGATAGTCATGAAACGTATATGAGATGGGATAAACTTTAAACGCATTGTTTATTGAATAGATAGGAAATTTATGTGAAATGAGTAATGCGTCAGATAAGGAAGAAACCAGAGTTTTCTGTAAAAAACTCTGGACTAATGTTAAAAATATTTTCAAACACTTTTTAAAGTGGTTCTTAAGACTAAAAATATTTGGAATAGTGCGAAGTAAGGGAGATATCGCGTGCGGAGTTTGTTGGAATTCTTCCTGGAGAAATGGCTTGCGGAGTTTGTTGGAATTCTTTCTGGCTTAGGGTCGAGGTAACAATGTTACAATGTTAGAATGTCGTTATATCTCGAAGTAAGATAAATAAATGCTGAATATATGGGAAATTAAAGACACAAATGTGAGAAATTGTAAATTCCCTTACCAGGAACGACTTTCATATGTGCGCAGTAATGAAAAGTGTGAGCATGTAAGAAAAAATTTTAATTTAGAATCTCAAAAGACAGCAGTTTAATTGGGAAAGGGAAGTATTAAGGGATATGCTTTTCAACCCAAAGATAAGAAATAAGATATACAAATTAAAAGAATTACGAAAACCGGAAATAAGGTCTTTATAGTACCAGGCTTCCTCGCAAATGTAGGAAGCCCAGATTAATATTCAAAATGGCAGAACTCATTGTAGGTTTGTGATGGCGGAGGAAAATACAACTTTTAGGTAAGAAAACAATGTAATATCTACAAAATAAGCTCTAGAATTATACCTTTAGTTTTTTTTAATCATTTCACGCATAAAGATTATCGTTATTTTGGTGTATTTTGGTTTAAAGTTTTTGTATGAAATTGAAACTTAATTTATATAACGTAGTTTCGAACGTTTCGAACGATTATGAAATATTATTCAACACGAAATATGGCTTTTAGAATTCTAGACCTGTAAAATCTTGTTTAACAGAAATGAATCATAGGTAATTCTGCTTAAAATTACTTATTTAATTTATTAATCATAAGTGAAAATATTATCATAAGATTGTCGCAAAATATAAAGATTAATTTCATTAATTGGTATGATAGAATATCTTTTTGTTATTAACTTTCAGTTAACAGTTCCTGATTTGTAGATGAATTAGCAGCTTGCAAGGATTTCTTCTATGAACTTGTCATTTGCTGGTTGTGGATTTTTGGGTGTGTATCATCTGGGTGTGGCTAAGTGCCTTGTCGACCATGCACCACAGTTCTTACGCAGCATTAAAGCCTTTGCTGGTGCATCGGCAGGGTCTCTTGCTGCTGCGATGCTTGCCACATCTGCACCAATCAACGAGTGTTCTGATTATATAGTTGAATTGACAAATGAAGCTCGTAAAAGCACTCTTGGGCCATTCAGCCCACAGTTTGATCTGGTTGGTAATTTACGGAAAGGAATGGACAAATTCCTGCCATCAAACTGTCACAAGATTGCATCAGGGAGACTGTTCATATCAGTAACTAGTTTGAAGACCAGAAAGAATTATATCATATCAGAATATGAATCCAAAGATGAGCTAATGAAGGTAAGAATTGCAAAACCATGTTGGTGGTTCACCTGCTATGCCTTCTTATTTTGAACTTCTTTAGAATGACTGACTATTTTTTATAACCCACTTTTCCAAGGTATCCTTAAAATTCCTGACCCTCCCCTCATACGTATTCCATATATGGTATTATTATGACAAGCAACTAGCGGTCCCTCACAAGCGATATGAAGCACCTAACAAGCTAATAACAAGATGCAAAGGAAGTTTGACTTGGAAAATTTTTTAGTCTTGAAATCTTATCCTGAATTAAAAAATTTCATGAAACAGTCGAGAAATTGTTGAGAATCGAACGCAGATACTTTGCAATACCAATCCCTCCATTTCCCCTAAACCTAACCACTAAGCCATGAAGTAATTACCCTATATCATTATGACGTCACGGCTTGTTTATGAGGGGGACAGAATCCTCCAGAACAATAGAAATTTGAACAAAATTTGCTCTACTAAAAAAGTTTACTCTCAAATTACCTGATTTCCAAATATAAGATGTACTAATGTGTAATACACAATATTTACTGTATTTGGTGGCTGTTCCTGCTTTTCTACGGTCCAACAAAATGCATTTCATATCAATTTTCTTTGTGTTGTTACTGTTTTATCTCCCTACCACGACCATGATCCTTAGTGTTTAAACAACAGATTGTCATAGTGATATAGGTCAATTTCGCTTGGATCAGTCACAGGAATTTTTCCCACATTTATAACAATTGTTATTAGCATACACAAAACCAAAATATATTCATGAATAACATTTTAGGGGCCGCTATTCGCTTGTTAGGTACTTCATATCGCTTGTTAGGTGCCGCTATTCGCTTGTCAGGTGCCGCTATTCGCTTGTCATAATAATACCATATATGGAATATGTATGACAAACCCATCTCTCTCTCTCTTTTACTACAGGTGTTAATTGCCAGCTGTTACATTCCTTTTTACGTTGGGCTCGATTTTCCAGAATTTAAAGGACAGGTAAATACAAATATAAACCATTTTTATCTTAACTGATATTCCCATTGGTATGATGAAAAAAGGGTATTAAAAATTCAGATATTTTTGTTGACTGGGCTACCTGTGGTGACACAGGGTGCCCATCGAAGTATAACATTTCTTTTGGAGCCTAAAACTCCCCTTTATTTATTTTGACCACAGAAATGGTTGGATGGTGGCTTAACCAATAACCTACCAGTTCTGCCATTCGGAGAAACAATCCTTATCTCGCCATTCAGCGGCAACAATATTCATATATCACCAGAGGACGAATCACAGGGCATTACTGATATAACCTTTCACAATATGAACATTTATGTCAATAGAGAGAATTTACAAAGAGAGCTTAGAATGTTTATTCCACCAAAGAAAGAGGGAATTGAGGAAATAGTTCAGACAGGATACGATGATGCACTGAAGTTTCTACGTAGAAAAAATCTCTGTGATTACTCCTTGATGGTCATTTGATACTTCTGTAGAAAATAACTGCGATTACCTTCTCAATACTGGAATTCTACAAACTTAGATATTTCAACAGCTTGTTGTAAAATTGTTTTTTTTGCTGCTGTCAATCAAAAATAATCGGTCGGTAGCTTTTATATTTTTGACTGGAGGCAGTGAAAAACTAAATTCCAACGAGCAGGTTGCAGCTACCAAGTTCACATAATATTGAGTAATGCTAGGATTTTGTTTGAGAATTTATAGGTTAGATATTTTAGAATTCCTAGATGAATTTTTCAGACCATGTGTCATCCTCTTGGGAATACAATTATTTATTTGTGGTTCATACGTGTTAACATATCTTCTCAAGCATTTCTGAGAAACAAAGAAATAAAACCCAAGGGAATGACACATGGTCTGAAATCGGAAAACATTACACCCAGAGTAAAAGAGGTCTGTTGCATAAATGAATTACAGAATGAAATCTATATGAATTGTAAAATTTAAGACACTGGGCCTCACTGCAAGGTTTTGAATAAGGATAAAGCAGAGGGAGGTCTGGTTGAATTTTTTATATTTTAAGAGAGACACTCTGTCTTCCCCCAATATAACCAAACATTTGGCTGACCTATGTTACACTTGAATCTAATTTTTTTTAGATGCCCCAATTCCCCCCTTCAAAGGAACCATCTACCCTCTACCTGATAAAATATGAGTGTTCCTTAATCAATTAATTTGTACTATTTTATCTACTTTCTCTGTACTGTAAATATAGATTTTCCCCTTAATGATACTAATTCTTTTCTTAATTTTGATTTCATATCAATAATCGCTAGATTCATCAATATCTGGTATTGAGTGAATTACCAAATACTTACTTGTAAATAATATTTCACAAAACATTGATGAAATTAATTCTTTATAAAGCTCAAATTTTAGTGTAAAGATAATATAATTTCTTCTTAGTTTTATCATCTGTTGGATAATACTTCTTATTAACCGAGTACAAGGGCTGTACCGTAAGATATGATCCGAATTTCTTCCATTGCGAAAAAACAAGGTTAATAAGATGATTATTATATGGCAAAGAAAACACATTACTGTAAGTTGTGAACAGCAGATTGCCCAATGAGAGCGTGCAAAATTAGCTTTGCCATGATATATGATTTTCTATCATTTCTATAAACATGCTGTGATAAATATATATGTTTATTATTTGCATATCAATAGTTATCATCATAGTAATTATCATTAGAAGTCATTAATATATTCTATCGAGGGAACCTAGATTTGTCATTTTAGTACTTACTAACCTAAGTTTTGACAATAAAGTGACTCCATTTGCGCGTACTCCAGTACAAAGGTTGGTTTTAGAATCCAAAACTAGTTTATCTCAAAAGCAAAAGATTGCTGAATCGACAATGTCGTCTTGGCAATAAACTGTGTTACTTTAAACCTTGCGAATTTGCAGACCTTTTTCCGAAAAATGGTTAGACCTTGAATTATTTCTGGGAGAAAATTGCTGTTGGAAATTGGCCAAACTTTTTCCTACATCGACTTATTCATTTCCAAATATCGGGTTACATTTAAAGAAAATTTTTTAACGATATGGTTTCGTTACATCTCACAGAAATGGTTTGATGGCGGCTTCACAGACAATCTTCCCGTCCCAACACAAGGAGAGACAATTCTCGTATCTCCATTCAGTGGGAACAGCCACATCTGTCCACAAGACTCTTCTAGACCATTAACAGAATTCTACTGGAGAAAAATGCATGTTCTCGTGAACAAAGAGAATGCGAAACGTGTTTTGAATGTACTTTATCCTCCAAGACAGGACAGAGTTGATAAGTTGTACTCGGCTGGGTTTGACGATGCCATGAGGTTTTTGAAAACAAGAGGATTGCTTGGTAAGAGAGAGCTTCATTCATCGTTATCGAACTCGAGAAAGCTCACTGCTAGTGTGGTGGAGGTTAAATCTTAATAAGCCACGTTCAAATACCTTTGGAATCTTTTCATTCATCAGAAGTTACTTGACTCTTTCTTAAACTGTACAGATTTTAGTTGTCGTTTATTGAAATTCCAAGGTCACTTTACATTAAATGTTTCACACACATTTTACAACGAAAACAAACTTCTGTGATGAAAAGTTTGAGCACGAAATGCCCTTCGAACATTTAGAATTGAGGCTTTTGGTGTAGAAATTGTTGAAAAACTCCAAGCTTTTAAAGTAGAAAAATTAGTTTGACGGTATTAGAAAACACTACAAAATTTAATAGGCTTAAAAGTGTGGAGTCGAATCGAAACAATGTTCACTTGTGTGTGCGAAGTTTCTAAATACAAACCATCTTCGCCTATATGTGCAATTTTGCTGTAACACCAAGCTGTTTCCTTGTTACAAATTATTTCTTTTATCAAAATTATTTACCTTAACTTACAGAAAATTTATTTAGTTAATAAACTTATTTAAGTTTCCGTGCACATTCAAAGTAGCTTCGCGTTGCTAGAGCACTACAAATTGTAGTTTATAAATTCATGTCGTTGCTAAGTTGCGCCCCCTTTTCGTTGCTTGGATACCAATAAGGTCGTTGCTAGGATACGTCTACCGTTGCTTAGATACTAAACAAGTCAGAATAAGCGGCGATTTGTACTGTGATGGTTCCCGGTACTTCTTCGTACTGGTGTCGACGGCGGCCCTTGAGGCGATGCGTTGACTGGGTTTTGGAGTTGGTGATGTCAATAGGTATCTTAGTCTGACCCATGAAGGTGTCAACCGTCCAGTTATAATCCCAGATCTAAATGAAAATCAAAATAACGCGCGTTATGTAATTTACTGAGATATTATTAAAGCAATGTACAAAAGCCACTGAAGTGCAGAGTCAACAGAAATTAATTTTAGCAGAAAGAAGCCGTTCAAGTGTCGAAAGTATTTAAAGCCTTTGAAGTGCAGAGTCAGCAGAAAAGAAAGCCTTTCAAGTGAAAAAAAAATTTAAAAGCCATTTAAGTGCAGTGTCGCCAGAAAGTAAGTTTAGCAGAAAAGAAAGCCATTCAAGTGTCGAAAAAAGTATCTAAAAGCCATTTAATTGCATACCCACCAGATGTTATAGCCGAAAGAAACCATTCTGCGTAAAATTAAAAGTGCAGAGACCAGGAATTTGAGAAACTCCAGCGCCGTAATGTAACTCATGGATGGACTTACCTGGATAACAATCTCGCTTTTCTGTGGCTGCCTGACGAAGAACAAGGCACCAGAGTTCCATTTCGGTTCGAGTGTGTTCTTAAGCACCGGTGTTTTAACCTTACGTCCTTCGCATGAGATTGTTGCATAGGGATCTGGAGCTAAATGAAATAACACAGAATAAGAAACCGCGCTCACCGCTGCCAACGTGGGGCTGCGTTCTGAATAAAAAACCGAATTTTCGCCATGGTTTAAAAAAGAGATGTTTGCTACAAACAAAACTATACGTACGCAGCCGAGCTAGTAGAAGCTAACAAAGGTTTTTAGACGTTACATCTCGCAAGCAACGTTACATAGTGTCTTCGAGCCTTTAGAGGGTTCTAGAAGGTTCCTTTCAGGATTGGTGTCACACATCTTATTAAGTTGTGACGTCATACTTACTCAAGCTCACTCCTGACCTCTGCAGACCTGTTGCGCTCACGATGTAAACAGAGACCATACAGGATGGGACACGACACTGCGGAAGACAACACCAGATCTTGCTACCAACTGAATGTTCTTGATCCAAAAACCTGAGAGGTAAAAAATTAAATTGAAGAAAATCACCATCATCATCATCATCATCCATCATCACCATCACCACCACCACCATCACCATCATCCATCATCATCATCATCACCATCATCATCATCCATCATCATCATCATCAATCATCATCATCATCAATACCTGGCACTTGATCGTTTCTCAGTGTAAATCCTTATCATGAAGTTTCCTGCTACCTCTGGTTCATAGGTGGAAGGAACCACCACATACCGTCCAGTACCAAGGTGCATACGACTCATGATCTCACGAGCATTGATGAAGATCGAATCTCCTGCTTTTTCGAACATCGAATGAAGACGATATTTGCGGTTCTCTTCGACCTAATAAAGAAAAATAACGATTAAGGCCCGGACACACGATGCGACGTTTCCTGCGACGTTACTCGCAACGGGGAAATGTCACCGTCCGTGCGCGCGACGTTGCAGAAGTAGAAACGAGTTTTACTTCTCAACGTCGCATCTTCATTCGTTTTCGAGCCTATTTAGCTGAGGTTGTCTGTCACTTTTCTTTGCCTTCATCACCGTCACTTACCTTCATAACGAAGAAACCAATGGTCAGATTAGTTGCTCCTTTGCTCTTGTCCTTTCTTCTGTCTTCTTGCATCAAGGCTATCATCACCTGTCCTGAGTTGCCATCCCTGACGTCAAAAGCGTACTGAGAAACAAAAAAACACACCTTAACATCTCATTAGGTCAGATAAGGTTGAGCGGTGAGATTTGGCAAGCAAAAAAGTTAAAAATCAGGATTTTAGTAGGGTTAATTTTCTGTCTCTTGTGAGAGGGGCACAGCAGACGTCTTTCATTTGGGTGTAATGTTTTCAGACCACGTGTCATTCTCTTGAGAATACAATTATTTGTTTGTGGTTCATACGTATTAAGATATCTTTTCAAGCATTTCTGCGAAACACGGAAACAAGACTCAAGGGAATGACGTGATCTGAAATTGGTAAACATTACACCCAAGAGAAGTCCATAGGAGTTTGAAGGGGATTTTCCTGTCTTTAGGAAGGTGTAAGTCCCCCACATCCTAACCCTTAATCCAAAAAGATTTTGTTATCATTAAAGTGTACAACTCTAAAGTTCAGACAAGACTGTTTGTTAAAACAGCTGTCAAGCAAATTATTTATTCCAAAGTTTTTTCTCACCTGAGGATTCTTTAGGAAAGTTCCTCTGTTTTGCACACATCCTCCAGCATTCTGTCGAGGTGTCCATTGGTAATTGTGTTTATAAACATGCCATTGCTTAAAGATGACATTAAAAATCGATGGATTGATCACATGACAAAGTGTTGCATTTGTGAAGTGTGAGCAGAAATCCTCAAAGGACATCCTGTGTGTAACAAGGAAACGAAGTTATGGATGGCTTTTAAATATGTACAAAGTTATTAAACAGTTCAGTGAACTTACCAAAATTCACCATCATTTTCAAAGTTTATTCCCAGTTTCTGTCTGTCACTTTCTTTCAATTTGTTCCACTCCTGAGATCTTTGATTAAAATTTTTGAACAAAATCACTCATTGTTGCAAAGCTGGCATATAGATTAGAGTAGGCAGCAACACAAGGGGGTTGTGGTTAGAATAATTTGCCAATGTTTATGCTATTACAATAAAAAATGAGGAAGAATACAGTTGTGGGAGGGTGTCAAAGAGGAAACATACTCTCCTCCGTTTTCTGGCCTGCTTATAAGAATTTTTTGCCACAGTATTGTCTGTAGTAATGCAATGAATTACCCATCACTCCATGCTCCATTCCACTCTTTCTGTCCCCAAGGATTCCTCAGTCGAATCAAGTCAAAGTGCTGCTTATTAAACAAGCTCAACAGCCCCTCTCCAATCGTAATCTGAAAAAACAAAACCTCTGGATCAGATTAATGGGATCCCTATGCCTTTTGAAATTCCACAAGAAACCCAACCTTTCTAACTGCTGTCACTCCATAAGCATGACCTTTAACTAAGCCTGTCTCTAATTTTTGTTCCATCTCATTACGGTTGGTAACCTAAAAATTAAAAAAGTGTGTTTTAAAACTACACAATTGATTAATGTATCCTTTATAATTTTGGAAGAGGTTTATTCAGCTGGAGCTGCTCTCCCACCCATCCCTAGAAAGCATGTTTTTGCTCCTCTCTCTATCACATCACATGGTATTCCATATAAGGTTATACCACAGGCAACCCATGGCAACTACTCACCTTGATTGAAGAACTCATAAGGGATTTGTCTTTCATCCCCTTTTGCATGGTTTTGAAAAGTTGCTCCCTTTTTTCAGCATCATTTGCATATCCTCCTTCTCTTAGGTTGATAGATTCACCAACCCCTCCTGTGAAATCGACCAGAGCATCACCAGTGTTCCCAGCCTCTAGTGCTTCATAGGTTCCTGCCATTCTAAAATAATGAGTGGTCATTAAGTTACATGCTGTAAAAATTAGGTTCACAATAGACCATAGTTAATAGAGGGAGATGGTTAGGAAACCTATTGTTGCAGGTCTTTGTTCACTTTTTTCAACCGTGACCGTGCACAACCTTTTGTTTTACCATTGTTTTACCATCATTAGTTACGGATGAACGAATGAACCTAAACGTTTCTTTTGGATGCTTGTTAGAAATACTTCAATATATATTATAAATATTAGTATATTTCAAACAATAATCCAACAGAGAATGTTTAATTTCAGTCATTTAGCCGTTTCTGATGATGGTACTAAAAAACTTGGGCACAGTCATGACCAGCCCAACATCAAAAGTAAACAAAGAAATATAACAATTGGTTTCCTAACCATCTCACTCTATTACAGTGTAACTATGAATAGACCTATCCCACAATCTATATAGACTGTTGCTTCACTGGACCAGCCAAAACTTTTTATCAAAATTGTGCTATGAAATAAATGTTGATTATAGTAAAAAATTATTTACACTTTAGTTTTATGTTGTATAACATGGGGAAATGTTAACACAAATAGCTAATAAATGTTTAAATGCCCCTGAAATCAAGAGGTTTGTAGTTTTGTTTGTCTGACCCTCAATATTCCCTCAGGGAAAACTTTATGCTCTCATTGGTGGAGCTAATGTTGGTGGGATCAGTCTATTGCAACACATGTACAGTACCAAATAACAAGATCTAACTGGTATATGATGGTAATTCATTTGGTCTTTTCTTGCATCCTTATACTTTTTCTCTTTCAGTTTTCCACTCCACATTTTAGCTCTGATCTTTTATTTTGCCCTTCAATATCTATAACATCTTGGAGCAATATACTCACTTTGCATAAGCCTTTTCCACCAAAGCACTCCAGAACTCATTCTTCTCTTTAGAGTGGATATAAACAAGCTCTCCATTGATGGTGGGTAACATGTCGTCCACTACCACTTCTGTCCATTTCCCTTGCCTGTAGAACCTAAAGCGGAAGATTCCTTTGTAGTTATCAGGGTGTTCAGGGTCCCATTCCTGATGTTTCTTGTCTGGAATAACCTGAATAATAATGAGATTAAGATATTATTAGCACCAAATATCAAGGGGACATCACAATACTGTCACAATATCGGGTCAACATTTACATGACAAGCTAAAAAGATACAAATATTAGCAGTATTTACATGTAACTGTAGAATAATTCTTACAATAACCAATAAAAGGAAATCTGTAACATTATATCTATCAAATAATAGGGAGGATATAAATAGGGGAAGGTAGGGTTACATAGAAATGTTATAATATGTGTAAGTTAACCTTGTCCAGAAGTGAAGGTCTCAGAGCCAGCGATGAACAGGCAGCCACAAACCAACAGTTACCAAGTTTTCCCTGTGTCACATCATGACTGTCTGCACCAGCTACAAACAGCTTTGGCTCAAGTGGAGCACAGATATCCTGTACACAATAGAAGATATATCAATCAATCACAAAGCAGGTTCTAAAGAGGTTTTGTACTACAATTTTTCATACCATGTTTGGGATTTTTCAAAATAAATGAAAACTTTTTTTAAAAAACTTTTTTTAAAAAAGTTTATTTAAAAATAGTGTTGCCTAAAATATTTTACAAATAAATGTAAAGTGAATACATTCGGTGTGTATATAGGTAGAGAGAATAAAGAGAAAAATAACATTAAGCCCCTGGCGGGAATCGAAACCTCCCAGGGGCTTAATGTTAGTACTACAAAATAATGAGTTTATAGATAATTTAGATCAAACAAATTAAAAAGAAAAAAGAAAAGAAAACAAGATAAAAAACAGTTATTTAAATTAATCTTAAATAATGCTTATTTTCAACAGCTTAAGGATTTGATTCTAAGTCTTTAGAAAGTAAATCTAATCAATAAAGCAATTATATGAATATGTGGACCGTGTAGCACTATGAAATACATGAACTAGAAATAATGGAAAGTTATAGTGGTCTTTTGCCCGGAATAACCTCCTTTCTAAGCACTATAACTTTCCATTATTTCTAGTTAATCAATAAAGCGTTAAATATAGAATGCCACTTAGAAAATAAATCATGCATTTTTTCCTTAAAAGAAAAGCAGTGGGGAATCAGAACTTCATATCAAGCCTAGATGTTAAATTAATAAATATAATTTAATTTTAGGTTGTAGGAAATTTCAAGTTGACATGTGATACTAATTAAAAAGTTCTCGGGCTTTTTGTAATATTTGTCTCGTTAATATGCACGTTTTCCTGAATTGAATACATTTGGAATAACAAAAAGCTCGTGAGAAACACCTCCAAACTTACTTCTAAAGTGAACAACCATGTCTTCATTGAGACTCGCTTTATAGTTAATCAGTTAAGAGAGGTTAAAACCGATTAAACAACTAAAAAACTCACAGATTTTGTAAAAAGAAGGATCTAAGTAAATGATTATGATCATTTACATACTCAAATATAACGTGTAAATGTCCTGTAAAGATAGCAAGTTGTTTATTTCAGAATGGGCACTAATTGTAACATTAATCGATGTGAAATCCACAACATAACTCTCTTAAACTATCAAGGTTGTTTATATCCATTTTAAGCTTGTTTTTAAAGCCGGTTTTGGTGTATTAACTCCTGTCCTACCTTTGGTCTCTTCCAAACAACTCGCTCACCAACAGCTGAACGGCTGAAGAAGAGTGATTGGCTTTCTGGAGGGAATTCTTTGTCAACAAACAAGCTCTGCTCCCGTTCACACTGAGTTTTAAGCTTGGAATATCTCTGATCCCGAAAGTAGTAAAGACGAACCATGATTAGAAGCGCAGAGGTTCGATAATTTCAATATTGTGAATGCCTTGCAGAACTTAGAGCGCATTCACGCGAATCATCGCAAGCACACCTTTCTAGAAGACTTCGACCGGAAGTAAATTAATGTTCTGTCTACTTCCGGTATTATAATAAAAAATGATTTTCAAACAATATTTCTGGGAAATCTTGGACAAAGATGTGCTTTCTTCGTTTGCTGGTATATCAAAAATTAATTGATCCTATACTTAAAAATACCAGAAAATTTGGAAAGACATTAAAATACCTAAAGCAAACTTTGATTCCGAACTATCGTGTAACTCTTTTTGACACAGAAAGCATGATAGATATTTAACACACAGATTTATGCATTGTTGTAAGCAAGATTAATCACTAAGGTTTTCATAATGAAAACTTTATCCTACGAATAAGGCACACAACTCAAGCTGTCATGCTCATTATTTCATGAAACCTTTCGTGTATTGGTTCATATAGAGTAAGCGATGTAGTGAATTTTGAGGAATTCGATTCCTTGTACGATCGAGCGAGCATTTCGATTTTATGACTTGGAGGCCTTTTAGCCATGAGTCAACCATATTTTTTCTTCGTGTCGCGTGTCTTGTCGGGAGGGAATGAGACCGAATGAAAGAAAGGGGAAAAAAAGAAAAAAAAGAAAAAGAAATGTGCCCCTTGCGGGATTCGAACCCAGGTCTGCCACGGTAATTTATGCAAAAATAATCGTGAACATACTAACCATACCCCCGAGACATTCCCTTGAAAGCTGAGGCGCAGTATGGATTTCCGAGCTTGACCGGCGATTAAGGGCCGTTCCGTCATCTTAGGGGTTAGAGAATCTTTGCCGAAGCATCAGGGGAGAGGCTGGCCGGCCCCCAGACCATAT
>WUAP02130755.1:0-13908 GCA_015163945.2 Stichodactyla helianthus | reverse complement strand
CCAGAAATACAAGTTTTTGGTCAATTTTCCAATTTTCAATTTTTAACAAAATTGAATGGACGGAAGGTACACGGACCCAACCTTTGTCTTAAAGAGAAGTTTATCATAATCAACCGCCCAGATCTTTCAACACTAAACAAGCGTAATGAACATTTGTCCTCCTGCCGACACAGAAACATAGCACTGTTGTGCAACAACTAACACTTAGTACCCAGCTTTCTGCCTATTATAATAATTAGCCACACTTATAAGTGATGTTTATAAATATTTTTCTCATTAAAGTCTCCTGACAAGTGAGTCACACGTCTCACGAAACAGGCTTGTTGAGATGAAATTGTAGTCTTTTTTTTTCCCTCCCATACTCATATATTATTAAATACATAACTAAATACATATCCAAGCTTCATGACTGACTGTCAGACATATTTCAGCTGATGCATCCCCTCATTCAATGCAACCAATGTGGCAGCATTGCATGATGCACTGGCAATCTATTGTAAAATTTTTCCAAATGAACACAACAATAAGGGCTGTAGCTAGAGGAGGGGCAGGGGACCTGCTTCCCTCCAATATTTTTTCATCTTGCAAAATACTTAAATTAGATAGAATGTAATATGTAAAATGCCCACAGCTCTATCCTAGCTTATTTGTTCTTTGGTTTAGTTGCCCAGCTGCCCACTCCCAAAGAATTTATCTAGCTTTAGCCCTGGCAACTGATAGAAAAGTCATTATCATGTCAGGTGGTGCAATCAAATAATTGAACTCATTTGCTAGCAACAATTTAGAATAATTTTACCAAACATACCAATAAGGAAGCAACAGAGTAAAGGTGTCCCTTGAATGTCCTTTTGCAAACTCCTGACTTTGCATCGAATGCTTTTGCTAAACCATCTCCATCACCAGTAAATACTGTAACAATAAGATTACATATTGTGTAAGAGACCAGCTACCAACAGAGTATTGTTTTGTATAAATTATGAAATGCATTCTGGGGGTTGTGGTAGAAGAAAACTTAGAAAGCATCATAGTCCCTTAATTTTGTTCTGGGAAGTATGGCTGTTGCCCTTGGTTCCCAAAGTCTTTTTTCCTCTTTGACAAACTCATTACAGTTAATATAAAGTATGAATTAAGCACTAATGGAGTGGCAAAAGCCAAGATATTTCCTCTTGTATAGCAATACTTCATGTAAAGTAAGCCTTTGTCATTCATGTACCAGAGATTGATTGGTTGGTAAAACAAAGCAACTTGTAAAAATCTTTAATTGTAAACATGGTTGGCATATTAACATTACAATGGTTTTGTTAGTAAACATGAAGTATTGCTATTAAGCAAGGTCACGTCTCTTTAGAGTGGGAAACCTTCCTTGTGTCTGTTGAACTGGTAACCAGGTTTAACTCTGGCATGGGAAATGGCTTTTAACATCGGAGAACAATTATTATTAAAATACTTTAGCATCATTACACAGGTGATTACAGAAAATCTGCTGGCATACACACTGATTGGCTGAGAACATTGGACAATTGGTAATAGGATTATTGCACACACTTCCTTTAATGAGTGCTGCTTTCAAAACAATATATATATGACTTTTACAAAATAAATTGCAGATGTTGTATGTTTTCTTTTAAATATTCACCTAGTTGAGGTAAATTAATTCACTGATCTGGGCCTGAAGTGAATAATTAGTAATTGCAAATCTGGGCAGATTTAAATTTTTGTGTTTAACGATTATACAAAGGGATTGTGCTGCTTTTAAATGTAAATAAGTAATAAAAATGAACAGTTTTATACTAACACAAGCCATCTTGCACCACCATCGTACTGACTACATGTTTGTGACCTTTGTAGGTTCTGGTACAGTCTCCAAATTCTACTACCCAGCACTTAGCAGTGTAGTCAGCACTACTTGTGTACATTAGCTTGTTTACAATCTGGAATAAGAAAAAGGTAAACTGTCAGTTTACACTGAATCATTTTCATTTTGTGTTTCTTCATGCATGATCCATGTTCTATATAGCAATTAGCCCAACATATAACATGCTTTGATTGGTCTGCATACTGATGTGATAGCAAGTGTGCACATAAAAGGAATTAGAAATTTTTATAAAATTACAAAAGGCCTTATTTCAAATGCAAAGGACTTTTCCTTTTATGGCTATGTTCTCAAGCATTGGTAAATGATTAGCATGTTTCCATCAAGTTTTGAATGCACTTGGTTAGTCGCCTAGCACTTGAAAAGCTAACAGTCGGCAATAATGCAACTCTTTCACTTTTTTTTTATGCTAAGCAACTAAACCTCCTGTTTGTACACCCAAAACTCATTTAAATACCAATCCTTAATTATTATATCCCCATGAGAATTGAAACCTTGTCTTAAAGTAAAGTGAGTATGAAGCAAATAGTTACTTTGTAAAACTTATTAGAAGTTATATGAATGTGCAACATCAGATCTGGTCATTCAAATACTAATTACTTCAATCAACTTATAGAAGAAAATTTATTGATGCAGGTCAACAATTGTTGACAAGCAACAAATGCTGAAGTGTGTGTCACAAGATGTCAGATGTTGAAAAAAGCCTTTTCAACATGTGATAACTTTGAAGAATGTTTGACAGTCATGCTCTTAGACTATTCTCTTTGATATGCTGGATATTGTTAGCATGAAATAAGCCAATCACATAATTATTTGCCACAAACTTTATGCTGATAGGCTAATAAAACCCTAAGTCTAGGTATACTGAATTAATATTTTAAAATTGCTGAATTTTGCACAATCATATAATAATAATACATTATATATATTTTTAAGAATGTCATGGTTCGTACGGGTTTTGGAAAGTCTTGGAAAGTTTTGGAAATTGATAATGCATTTTTCCAGGACCTGGAAAGTTTTCAAAAATTCCTTTTTCGACCACTGGGCTATGGAAAAGTGTAAAATAAATATTAACTGTAGTAAACTAAATTCTCAATTTCTTTAACTAGCTCTCGATTTTATAATGTGTTTAGCATTTTCTTGATTTCTTTCTCATAGACAGTAAACTGCAGCTACCATGCCAAATATCTTTGAAGTAGACCATTTATTTTAAATGCATAATGACCCTTCTCCAAAATGGTGGCCAAAAATGTATTCCTGCCAGCACAAGAAAGAGCACTTTTATTTTAGTAACCCTGCAAAGATTCTTTATGTCAGGTGTCATATCAGCTGAGAAAATGTAATTTGAAAATTGACAAATTTACAGACTGGGGGTATTAGGCTTATACCCTCAGTCATACAAACATCAGCTGTAAATTTGTCAATTTTCAATTTGTTTTTTCACCGAGATAATAACTGAAAAAAAATGAATCAGTTCTTTGTAGGGTTAGTAAAAATATATGTAGTGTGCTCTTGGTAAATGTCACTCAGTTTTATTAAAAACTCGTTTGAACTTGTGACTGCCATTTTGGAGAAGGCTCTAATTACTGTTACATCATAATTCCACAATTCTAACAAACAAAAATGAATGCAAAATAAATTATTAAGTGGTGAATGAAGGAAAATAATGCAAATGTAATCCCTAAGAAAATAAAGGGGGAAAAAAATTAATGGGAAATGAAAAAAAATGAAATGCAAGGATAATCCTCACAGTATTTTTTATTTATTATTTCATTCAAAACACTACGAGACATTTTGTCTTGGAGTAATTATCTGATCTGTAGACCTATTGTCTCTCCAGGTGAAATTTCTATATGAATATAATTGAATTTTGAAAATGTGTGTCTGTGTTGCATATTACATATTTAAATTTTTTTAAGGAATAAAAATCTTTATCTTTATGAGACGGAAAACCAGAAACAATTTACATAAAAATGTACTTGTTTGAATACCAGTGAATTTACTGTGGCTTAGAAAAACCTAGAATTATATTAAATTTAGCTATAGGTTATAATATCCTAGTTGTTGGTAGTCTAAGAAACAGTAAGACAAAGCTATCACTTCAACTAACATTGCTAACATTTTATAAAATGATAAAGAAAATTTTTAAAAATTCTACCAATAAGGGGTTATCATATCAGCGTCATTGTATTATTTGTACAGAAAAATTCTATAGGCAATATTTCTGATGTTAAACCTCATTTGAAGGCTGATTTAAGAAATCATATCTCTATAGTAACCTTAGATGTGATGTTGCATCATGCATTTTAAGTATGCTACATATTAAATAGTATAATATTATACTATTGCAGTGTTTTATAAAAATATAATATCAATTTTTTCTTTTTGTAATTATGGGTTGTATTCCATTGAAATGTACAGAAACCATTTTTAGAAAAAAGGCATAAATTATATGTGTAATTCAAAATATTTCTGCATTTTAATGAGCATGAGACTTAGGAGTCTTGCATTTTCAGTCAGATGGCAGATTATGTGCTCATACGTGCTAATAAGTGCCAAACATGCAATGTGCACAGCCTTAATTATAAAAGAAGATTTGAACAATGCAGTAGCAGACTATCTTAGAGCAGATTTCATATGTTGACTGTGAAAAGTTCACAGCAAGGTCATGCTATAAGCATGCATGCCTTGCTGTGACCATGACTATTTCTAGAATTTTGACATGTTTTGCCTTGCCTTGACTGCATCACAACTGTGTTCATGCCGCAAGCTTTTCACAGTCATACAAAATCTGCCCTACATTAGTGATACCAAAGATTTGTTAGGCACTAAAGGTTTACAGGAAAACTTAATTCAGTTCTGTCTAGATCATATATTGCAACATTTACCTTCATGTCCATCCTTAAGAAGCCCAATAATAAAATTATGGCTCTTTCAAAAAGTAAAAGACATTTTTACCCATACAGGTACTGCCTTACATTCTGTTTTTATTACATCTGTTTCAAAACAACTTTTATTCTATAATATTATCAATGAAATACCTATTTTTCTTTATTGCAAAAAACTAATATTTTCACATGTGAACAAACACCACCACCTTTTACAAGTCTTTGAAAGCAATAAGGTTTGTTCATCGATACTTATATAATAAACAGAATGTTACATAGGTGCTTGGTGATATGGATTTTATCTTCTGGTGTTGAAAATCTCTCACCTGTGAAAGATCTTTACAACACTCAAGGATAAAATCTGTATCTCCATGCACCCATGTAATATCCTCTATGTATTAGTATTAGTATTATTAGTAATAATTAAGCACTTTTAAATTTACATGTATAATACAAGATGGGCCATCTATCACTGCTGTGGTCATCAGGGTTCAATATCCTGGACCCTTCATCTGCACAGTCTGTGAGTCATGTCTGTTTGTGGGTTCCCTACCTTGCTTTGAGAGCTTATCTACGTGTTCTTTAGGTTTTTTTTCCCTCAATGGAAACCCAAACTTCTATATTCCAATTTGCTCACAACACAAGGGCCACAGGTTTGTTAGCTGAGGACCTTATCAAGTGCTGCCCTCAAAACATTTTTTTTTACATGTTTGGCATGGCCTTAACAATTACCATGCATCTCATGACAAAAGTGTATATATTCCTCAAGAGAAACCTTTATTATAAATAGATATCTGGTGGACTGAGAATAAAACAAAACAAATTATGCAAAAAACAAATCCTGTTTCATTTTCATAGGTTATTGTGGGTGTCAAAAACTGCTTATTAAAAATTTTGTGAATTAATTTGATTTCTTTCATGTGTTTTGAATTCTAGTGGTTTTTGAGTACATGTAATGGATTCTAATAACAAAACTTGTGGGTCAGCTAATTTTTAACTGTGGCAGTTCATCCCAATTGTAAAAATTAATTCAAATTCACAGTTATTTTACTAGTAAAAATTAAAATATTCAAAGTTTGGTTCCTTTGGTTTCTTTGATTCCTGATTGAATTTTTAATGTATCCCATGTTCAAACAGAATTGGATGATCAACTAAGCATAACTCAATCTTCTCTGTTGCCACAACAGAAGAAATACAAATTGAAATGTTTGGGAAGAGGAAGCTGAATTACTAAGGCAATACTGCAAACAGATCAATCAATAGTTCTGGTATCTAAAAGTGTTAATGTTGTACTCAGTTTCTGACATCGGTAAATTTAAGAAGAACTCAAATACTTGTATAAATGTTGATATAGTTTCACTTTAGCACATTCAGTTACATTATTTTAGTGGGCTTCAGCTCAGCAAGCAGGTGTTTTTTTGGAGATTTCATTTCAAAAATTCAATTCAAATTTAAATTATTGTATGACACTGTTATTTCTTGGCTGAAACAACCACTAACAAAACGTCCTAATTTACTGAGTGCTTTGCAAGTTAAGCTATGCGCTTCGAAAGCTTTTTTCGCTTTGAATTTGGTGAAGAAGGAAGAAAAAAGGAAATATTTTGGATCACTTTGAATGAAGTTTACTGAAAAAAATTTCTAAGATATTATATTTCTTATACCTCCTATTTCCCTTGAGGTTTCTTCTGATTCTATTCTATTTCCTAACTCAGTTATATGCATAACTGATTTTCTCTTTTTTCCGTGCAGAAGAATTGCTCAGTCTTTGGTAGAGAAAAAAGGATTAAACAAGTTATAAAACAGATTTAACTAGTGCCTTTTAAAACCGCATCGCCCCAGGTTTTTTGAGTCTATGTAAATACATTTAAAAGTTATTTTGTGCATGGAATGCTAAGAAAAACAGCTATTTTGAAGGGTATTTCTGAGTTCTCTTTTAACTAAAAGAAACAAGGCAACTGCCTTAATATTTGCATCCATTTTAGGAAAAAAGGAAAGATATTTTGGCTAGCTTATTCGACAATTTCCCGATATCTATTTTTGTCGATTAAAATGTACAGTAAGTAGTTCACGCCAAAATAAATCGGAATATCTTCCTTAGAAGTAAAGTAAGACAAACTTAATGTGGTTTTTAATATCGAATGATCAAAAATTGAAATTTTACTCCAAAATTTTGTAAGCATATTTGATCATGCCCTGTAGAGAGGAGAATGACCGCGATCACATTGAGTTTATTTGTATCACATTTTAAATCAACTGCTAAGGCAGAAAGAAAATAATTCCAGGATAAATGTGGTCGACCACCATTAGATAAATAAATAAATATACCAACCCCAAAGCACAAGAAACAAGCGATTCCTACATGTATTCCTAACGTATGATTCATAAGTAAACATACTAGATGGATGACATGGACTTGGACCGATAATAGATTGAGCGAGAATTTAGCATTGGAGTCCTCAGTCGACGGGGACCCACATGTACGAACTTAATCGGAAGATTTCGATTCAGTTTTCAAAGTTGGAGCGTGCTGTTCCATAGTAAGTCGAATAAACTAGGATACTTTGCACCCGGCTTGAGAGCGTCCGGTGTCGATTTGCATATACAGTACAACTGTGTATGAAAACATTTCAAAAGCAACAATAAACTCCTAGAAAAAAAAAACAGGCCTTAATAATCCATAGTATACTCCTTGTTCATTTCAGACCACTCTATACATTAAAGCTATTAATTGATTACCTGTATACTCAGTACGGACGCAGAGTGCCCTTTAAAAACTTTCTTCGGTGCACCCGTTAGCAAGTCCCACGAACGCACGGTGCAGTCCGACGAACCGGTAAACAAGAGCTTGCCTTTTCCATCCACCGCAAGGCACAAAACGGGACCTTCGTGTCCTTTAAATGTAATAAGACAATCGTTGGAGTTCATTTCCCATGCTTTGGCAGTGTTGTCCGACGATCCCGAAACCAAAATATCGTCGCTATTGTCCATGTCAATGTAGGTACCGCGATTGGTCTCTGATGGTACAAGAAGTATTGGATGAACGCCGCGCTTATGGCCTTTAAACACCTTGAGTCTCTCGCCTGTCTCTGCGTGCCAGCACCTGATTGTTCTGTCATAGGAACTAGAAAAAAGTATATCGCCTGCGTATATCACTCGGTGTACCACTGAACTGTGTCCTTCGAAAGTTTTACAGCAAGCCCCTGTCTCCAAGTTCCACTTACGGATTGTCTTGTCCGACGAACATGTGAACGCGTATTTATCCGTAGCACAAACGTGCGTTATATATCCTGTATGGCCCGTTAGTGTGCCAACACACTCATCTGTCTTGGTATCCCATAATCTGCCCGTTTTGTCCTCCGATGCCGTTATTATCGTGCTTCCACCTTCAGTTAGGCACATAGCGTTGATTCCCCCTTCGTGCTGTTCGAGCGACTTGATGAGGAAACTCTTGTCCTTCTTTCCTTTGCCGCCTTTCTTCGAAGACTTAGAACTTCCCGAACCCATGTTTATAATCAGTTGATTGAGATTGAACGAGTTGAAGCTGCTTCTACGATTTGTGTACTAAGTTTTCGCTTATCTTGATTACAGCAAATCTATTTTTTGCTGCCATCGATGTGATGTCAATTCAAGTCGGAAGCCATGAAGAAAGAATTAGTATGTTCTACCAACCGTTACCCTTGTGTCGTTTTCTTAGGGGAGAAGATCCAACAAATTCAGCTAGTGCGCTGACCAAAAATGGCTGTAAACTCGGTGCAATTGGACGTGTTCGCTCAACCTCTGAAGATTCAACGAGAACAAAACATTAAAATGGAAACCCTTGTCAGTATTATTCCTTCGTTCGTTTCCCCGAGTTACTGGAATAACTAATGAGCCGAAAATAATTATCTTAATTTACCGCCTGCTATGAGCAGAGAAGCTCTGCGATTGGATACATGGAACAATATTGAGATTTCCCTCCTGTGATTCTGTCAAACTTGACTTTTTACTGACGTCATTGCGTGAAAAAAACATCAAGAAAGAAAAGAAGGACAGGGATTTATTCCATTAAAAAAAACCGCTATCGTGGGAATTTTAAAGGAATCCATCTCGACCCACAACAGCATGACGGTCAATTGTTGATCCATATTTCAATTATTGTAGTTTAATTTGTTGATCCATATTTCAATTATTGTAGTTTAATTTGGGATGCCATCATTGCTATGCTTGCAGGTTAAAAAGAGAGTATCTTATCAGGGACTGATTATGACATCAAACACGATTGCAAGAAAAAGGAAACAAGTACGTAAAAACGGGTACTTGTCCATGAAACAGTTGGACATATACTTACAAATTAACCTACAGTAAACCTGCCGCATAACAAGCAAGAAAACATGATTAGCTCTATGAATAATACTCACGCTAGGATAGGAACTCGAAGGAAAAAGAATTGAGTTTTTTTCTTGTGGCTATGATGGGTTAATGCACGTGAGCCAAGGTACAATGAAAACAAATGCGATAAAAACGTTTAACAAGTTACGGACTCAATTTTGTTGCCAGTTAGCATGTTTAATGTTGGCCCGAGCTTTTAATGGGGAAGAAAGATAAGTCATCACATAATCATAACAAGATACCACACGAATAACCTTTCCCTATCAGCTGAACTAGACGTGTGGTATTACACAAGACCATTCAGCCACGCGAGAAAGGTCCATGTGGCCGACGAACCCGATAGTCGAAGTAATTAGATCATAAGCTTTTCTTGCTCACAAAAAGACATACCATCCATTGTTTCGTATGACAATACACGGAACTTAGAGCATATGTCAGCGTTTCGAGTTTATAATTCACAAAACTTCGGCCTAACGGAACTTTGTCTAGATATATGAAATAAAGCGGCATTAACCTAGAAGAACTTTGGCTTGTTAGAATACATTTATAAATAATTCGTAAACTAAAACAAGTTTTTTGATACCAAACATGTTTCGGCGTACAATTTGTTTTATTTTTACGAATTGTTTGTTCACTGCTGGTTAACAGAACATTTATAAATATCGGCTAACGTGTTCAGTGCTATTTACGTTTCCACCCAATTCAAATCTTTTGGGAATAAAATTCTTTGTCTTCTCTATTTCGAAATCACATGGAAATGAAATGAAAATTTTTAGAACAAAAGTTCTTATTCCCAGAGAATTTGAGTTGAGATACGTAAAAACGTACATATATAGCAACGCGTTAGCCATTCTGGTCTATCCATTTTTTTTAATTTCTTTTTTTCTTTCTTTCTTTCTTTTTTTTTTTTTTTTTTTCTGCACAAGAGACCTCAGATCGTTTGCTTGGTTTTTTGTTACCATATGGACTAATAACTAAAGATAGAGTGTTAAAAAATGAACCTCATGTGGTGACTGAAATGAAAAAAGCATTGAGATTATAATACACTTTTAAGTGCAAAAGCTTATAGAGCATTCACGATTGACCTCGTATGTCGGTGTACGTGCTCAGTTTCCATGATAAACTTCATGAGTAAATAATATATTACTTCTCTTAGACTTACGGTCAAACTTGTACAGAAAAGGTTACAGGTACTGAAGAGATTTCTATTGCATAACGAGCAGTGGACATTTAATTCAGTCGCTCTTAGCCAAGAATAAATACGTCGTGTTGACGTCATAGCCCTTTGTGTTATATTTGAAGCCATGTTCTCGTAATTATTATTTGTCATGTGCCTCTCAACGGAACTGTGACAGTCCCTGACAACAGCTTGTTTGGAGATCTATTTTTAGCCGTTGTTAAATGCTTTTTCCCTTTCAGCCGGTCCAGGGAGCATTGGATGGTAAATTTCTGAAAGTCTTACTTAGATTTACAAAATTAATTTTTGTTTAGGTGCTTTTACTGCGACGAAGGGCGAAAGCTCAAAACGTCGGTAAAGTTAAGTATATTTCTCTTTTTTCGCGATGTACAGATTTCCTTTTATTGGTTATTGTATTGTATAAGTAGCTTTTTATCATTTATTCATTTTCTTCCTAAGTGTATACCAGGGAAAATCGTTAAAAATTCTGCACTGAAAAACATTTGACGTTTAAAATTGTGCTTAATTATTGATAGACATAAGCTGAGAACGTCAAAAGAGAAAGCTTTTCTAGTATAAAGCGAACAGTGATCCCTCTATTTTTTAATCACTGTCCGTAAATTTGATCCATACTTTTACTATGTTTTGATAATTTTGGTTCTGATGAGTGAAGTTAGTACCGAACCTCAGTGACGCAAGGAGGGGAAGTGGTTGCAGGAAAAAATACGCACACTGACCAAGAAAAACAGAGAGACTGTTTGCAGTCTACCTTTCTAGAATCGCAGGAGTGCCGAATCTTTACTGTACATGAAGTGCACAAAAGAGCCTTCAGCTGCAGAGGTTTCTTAGGATACATTTTTTTTTCTGTATTCAACAGATGTCGAAAGGAAAGACCAGTGACCGTTATTTGACTATCATGTTGCAAATAGTCAGTTGTCAGTTGGATGGCGTACGGGTAGGGGTAATTTGTCAAGCAATAGTTCGTATCGTACCCATTTCAAGTATAATAAATGAGCAATAGTTCGTATCGTACCATTGAAGTGTAATAAATGAGAAATAGCGCTCAGTATCTGTGATTGGCTGCAATCGTCGTCTCTTTAAACTCAAATATTTAGTTTTCTTTTACTGGCTTTATCGTTATTCTTGTTCTGTGTAGTCTATCCCGGGTGTCCTAGTAGAAGTTCAACTTTTCCCACCAAAATTGTGCAATGGATATTTTTGAGGATGATCAGAAACTCGAGCCGGCGTACTGTATTTCCATGCGAAAGATATATCAAAGTATCTTCTTCGCTTGGATTTGGTAATCATTTGTATAAGTACAATATTTACAGCGAAACTCGCTGCATCGTGACCCTTATCGTAACTTCGGTTGGATTTTTGTGCCTTTCTTTTCTGCTAATCATCATTTGGCCGGGGCGGAGGTTATTCAAATCAACAAATGATTTTCATGGATTCGTATAACTTTCGCCGGCAAAGATGAGTGACGGGTCAGAATAGCACTAAACTCCAACCGAAATCCAACGATTTTGGCTGTAATTTATTTGGAATATATTCAAATCGGTACAATAATCGATTGCACGTAATAACATTTCTGTCGGCGGATCCTCCGATAGTAATCCGTTTGCAATCGTCATTTTTAATGGTTTATGCAGATATTTATGAACATAAACCCACCTGATTTGAAGTATTGTTTCAATATTTACACCCGTTCTAGCGACGTTGAGAAAAAAAGTAAAATTTAACAATTGCACCTGTACGACGAACAACCTTCGCATCCTCAGAGAATAATAGCTATTTTTAGAAACAAATACGGCCATACTCTGGTGCATGCGCACTTTAAAACAAGGGATTCTTTAAAAGCACTCAGCTCTAGGGGACTGTTTACTCGTTTCTCATGGGCGCTCGGCCCCTTTAATACATCATCAAAAACTTAAGATATCTTTTTATAGACAGAATCGAAATATGGCCCCAGCTAATTTTCCGTTCCCAAAGTGACTTCAGAAAAATTTAGCAACATTGCTATTTGAAAGAGCACGTGAAAAATGGTGTTTTCAGAGAGATTGAATGTTATAAGCATGTATTAATACAGACTTTAGTGTTAGATTTGACAATCATATCTAACTAACCTCCTTTTGGCGTTTTAGTGCATTTCAACTTGCAATAACTTCGCTTCTATTCACCATCTTGATCTCAAACTTTCGGCAATATTTGCTCCAAGAAATATCTCCTTTCGACTGGCGTATTTTACGTTAAAACATTAAATTAATAATGTTGCAAATAGAGGAAGCCGTATTTCGATTCGGTTTATATTATGATATAACAAAGTAGAAATTATGAATTGGAAATTTTCCTCAAATCAACAGTCCCCTTAGATAAATCTTTCTTATTATTATTACTGAAAAATGCCATTGTTTTTAGGTTGAGAATAATGCATGCAAAATTGTTAAAAATTTCATTCGACTTCCTCTTCATTCTCAGTTACTTTTTGGTCACTGATTTGATAGCTTTAAAATATATAATAGCTTAATTTTCACCGCTACTGAGATCGCGAAATTTTAACGGCCCGGTTAGCATAATTGAGAGTATTTCTTCTTCATGTTAAAATATCTCCATATGATAAGTCATGTCTAGAATAAATTTCCACTCCTTAAAGCCACGTATTGAGATCACAAGACATCACAACCTTTTCTTTGATGGCAAATATAACATTTCACTATCCTGAATCTCTTTGTTCAATTAAATATGGGAGGATATTTGATTCGATTTTCACATTGTATTATACACCTTGCCTGAATTCCTTACATAAATCATCTTGCTACCGCCGGCAAGACTCCGAGCACCACCAGAATTGGAACAACAAATGACATAACATGTTAACTCAGAGTGATTTTACTTTACTCTTGAAATAAAATTTAGCTATTGACTTGTGCTACTGGAACTAGAACAAAGGAACAATGGAATCAGTGTCCTATATACGTAGCTGTATTACACTAACATTTATTTCACGGGTTAAACGAATTCCTTTAATACTTCCATGGAACTATAACATGTATTTATAGGTCAGCTCGTTTTTGTGAATAATTAGCAGCCTTCAGTTTCTGACACATTTTAATTTTTAAAAAATAGGATGCTTACATATTTAACCAATCAGCCCATGATTAATACTAGTGGTGAATATTGCTTCATGAAAAATTGAAACCGAGCATTTGTCATGTTAAGTGCTCCACTGTAGCCGTCAGCCGGTCAAACGGGGTTTTAATGGACTACTGGTAGTCAGTAGCGCTTTGTTCCTGGTAGAGCGAATTTCGTATGAGTGGGAAAGGCTACAGCTAATTCTTAGCCGTACCGTAGGAGTACCTTACTTTACCGTAACCGTAAATACGCTTTGTGATTGCACAGGGCTTCAAGTGTCCCTATTTTTCCTATTTTTTTACAGTTTCCCTATATTTCCCTATATAGTTTTAAAAT
This sequence comes from Stichodactyla helianthus, assembly GCA_015163945.2. Taxonomy (NCBI): domain Eukaryota; kingdom Metazoa; phylum Cnidaria; class Anthozoa; order Actiniaria; family Stichodactylidae; genus Stichodactyla; species Stichodactyla helianthus. The sequence goes on along the minus strand of WUAP02130755.1, from coordinate 134 downwards.
GCCCTATAATCCCTATAATTTTCCTGAGAACAGAAATTTATTAATATTCATAAATATCAATAGCCCTCTGAAGCTTTTACGTCACGCTAATATTTTGCAATGAATTGTGGGATATGTTTGGGGCAGACAAACAA